>APFE030042894.1:0-49653 GCA_000404065.3 Pinus taeda | reverse complement strand
ATTTAAAGAAAAGGAAGGCCAGGGTTTTGCAGACATCATTGTGGATTCTTGTGGATTGTTGTGTTGATGGTGTGTTCTCTACATGTTCTTGTAAGTTTGTTTATGTATTCCACATCTCTCTTTTGCTTCTATTTGGACAGATGAAGTGATAAAGTTTGAAATCATGCTTTGACATGCTCAGCTTTTCAGTTTGTTCAAAATTTATGTTTTCTACTGTTTAGAGAGGACTCAAATGGTTGCTTGCCCTCTTTAGCTCCTTCTCTATCATCCCTGATCATCCATCTCAGATTAAGGCATCAGCGCTCACTCCTACCTTGCCCCAAAGATCCCCCTGCAAAAACTGTGCTCAATCCCACACCCTGAATTGCACTCCCTCCAATTGCCACCAAAAACCCAAAAATCTTTAAATCAACTCCCCTTATCAATTTACTAGCCTAAAATCTTTGATCCTAATTGGTCAGCTTATCATATTGAACGATCTACCGAATCTGACCCGAGAGAGCCTTCTCATACCTCGTAGGGCTAGCTACGAGGTGAAATGGTTTGATGTAGCCTTGAGAGTTTGTCTATCTCAGCCTAGGTGAATTCCAAGTGCTAACATGTTCATCCAACTGTGAGCAAGTCTTCTAGCATGCACTCCTTGTTCATCTCATTTGTCGCTGCCCCATGTCTCATCCATGTACCTGTTTTTGCGATCACTCACGACGAGACAACATTAAATATAGAAATCCCCTAGTCTACCATGATTCATTGTCTTTAGTTTTCGGGTGTAAGTGACTAGGGGAGACAACAAGGCTCTAAAATAGCATAGAGCACATGTCAGGTCAGGATGCGAGGCTCTGGGACATTGTCGGGAAAAACTGCGTAGAGGTCACTTAGAGGTTGGGTTGAGCAGTCCGGGACAACAGTGACATCTATGGGATTTGGCTTAGCTAGGAGGCAGAACTACGTAATTTTTCCAATGAAGGCAATGCGGGCAGCAGGAGGCACTCGCAGTGAAAACTTCACAGATTTTCAGAGGAGGTCGGGATCAGGCTACGAGAGCTTACTGGCTAGAATTGTGTAGATCTAGGAGGCAGTCATGCAGGACATGTCTAAACAGTTTCCGGTCTAAACGGGTGTCGAGAAACAGGTGGATTTTCCATGAAAATTGCACAATTTTCAGGAAGAGTAGCAAGCAGGCTGGCAGGGGGACTGACTGACAAAACTGTGCAATTTTTAGGAGGAGTGAAAGCAGGTAGGATGACAGCTTCCCTGCAACTTTTGGGAGGAGTGCAGCTCTGGGTCACTGCCCAAGTTAAATTCTCTCGTTGACCAATGGGAGGCTTGATGGATAGGCTTACAGGAAGCGCAGAATTAGATAGATTCTTAGGCAACTTATGCATTGTCTTGGGTGACAATCAGACAGGTTGATTCCATATTTGTGCAGTGCAGACTGCTTGGAGGGCAGCCTCAAGCTCTATGTAGTTTTCGACAACAATGCTTGGTCATTAAGGGTTGAGACTACACAATGCAGCTCAGTGGAGGTCTGGCTGATGGAGGGTGGTTTAATCAACAGACTTTCAGAAAAAATGATTGTGTGTGTGATAGAATGAACTCGTATATACATGACCTTACGAATACACACTCAACATGACTCGACGATAAGACACCCCAAACTACAAGACAACATATGCTTAGTGTGACTGACTGCGAGACTGTTTAACGATGAAAGCGACACTTCATATAGACCTTCAGACAACCATGATGACACTTACGAGACAGTGCTTACAACATCTTGTATGAGTGAGATAGATGTTTACATAGCAAACACAACTCATACACAAACCTTCAACATCACTAAAACAAGGTTGCAAGCATGACATAGAAATCAACATGATGAAGATGACAGTTGGTCAAACAAGTGAAAATAAAGCAAGACATGTAGAGGAAACACATGAAATGACTTTTTGGTGTTTTCACACAAGCATGTTATTAAAGACATGATGATATGACAGTGACAAGCAGTCTTGCAAACTAAACTAAAAGATGTACTTCGAAATGTTTTCTTTACTTACCATACTCGACCTCAAGTTGATCATGCATTCAACGGAGTTTGCATGTGATCCTGACCTTTACCATCACTTACTCTCTTGGTCCTTCCCCTCAACTCCTTTGGGGTGATCTTATAATGTCACCTTTTCCTATAGTCACCAAGAGATATATTAGCGCAGTTTCAGCGGGCAGTGACTCTTGCTGGGATGAAGCCATGGGAGGCCCAACTGCGTAGTTTCTGAATGCAAGACAGACAGGGTAGCTTGGACAACACTGCCAATTTTGAGGCACAGGACACTGCTGTGGGATGGGGTCCTGGGAGGACACCTCTACACAATTTCTGAGTGTAGTGCAGCCTAGGCAGCTGGGAGGAAATACTGCGCAGTTTCTGATGATAGTAGATTTCAGTTGGGGGAAGGACACTGGAGGAAACCACAACACAATTTTGTATTCCAAGGGATGTTGGGGTCTCTACACATTGCAAAGTTTTAGTAGGCAAGGGAGGAAGCTAGATGGTTGGAGAAGAAAAGTGCACAGTTTCGGAAAGTTAGATGAGGCTAGGTTTTTCGGGAAATTGGCTAAGTGTGAGATCAATGAAACATATGTAAAAAGTGATAGGACTCGACTATGATCCTACAAAAACACTTAGTGATACAACATAGGCCATCCATAATATATAAGACGTACTTTTCTTGATGCAACAACCTTCGTGACAAGAGTGTGTGAAGTGAGTGTGAAACATATCTATGTAATGAAAACAACTCCTACGCACAAGATTTCCCTTAAAACGAAACAACATTCCCTTTGCATGAAAAACAACAATCCCTATGCCCAAGATGACACATGCTGCATAAAGATGCGAACATGAACAACTCTTAAGATCAAGGAGGGGAGCCTGAAATCATCAGCTTACCAACAAGTGACTAAGGATGATCGATCACAGGATCCAAGGTAGGCTCCAAAATTTGCATGTTAGCCAAAATTTTGGAGGGGTGTTGTAGCCGCTACAACACACCCCAACCTAAATATCACATTTTACTCAATATTTTTCTTGAACCCGGATAATTTTATAGTTGGGTTAGTTTACTTTTAAACTTCAAACAGAAGAAAAATTACAATAAAAAGTGGACCAATTGATGGGAAATATTGGGTAAAACATAATATTATATATTTCTGGCAAGCTAGTAAAAAGTGGATGACTTAGGCATAAATATTAGACAAAATGTAATAATTACATTTTACTTAATATTTCTCCCACTTCCTCCCTTCACCCCAACTCATTGTCATAGTTAAGCTTATACATTTCTAAACTTACAACTATCCTTTTGTAAGTGCAATCATATTTAACCTTACACTTTTATAAACACCTTCGTGAATCACCCAATAGCCTCAATGAAGCTTTAAAAATTCTATGCATATATACACAATGTGTGTTCATCCATTCAACAATATAAATAAAACATACAAAAAGACATAGCCTGAAGGAAGCTTTAAAGCTTCTATGCATATATACATAATGTGTGTTCATCCATTTAACAATAGAAACAAAACATACAAAAAGACATAGGGCCACCTAACAGATCCATACAAATACAAATTTCAAGTGTGAACATATCCATAAAAAGTATTTATCTTTACAGGCTACATGGATTCAATGTTGTCATTTTCTACTGCTAATTATGTATCTAAATATAACATCAAACTAAGATGGATCTACGCTAGTTTAGTTTCCCCCTTAAATAGGTTATATTCCACATGAATACCATGGATTCTTAATACCATGCGTCATTTATTTTCATTATATTAACGGTACATGTCTCTAACCTCTTGGGTTGGGGAGCACCTCTCAACCCAGTAAAAATGAGTAATTTTATTAAAAAACAATAAATATTATATTATATTCAAAATCTAGAGTTCACCAAAGTTAACTTAACTATTTTACTTTAATTATTTAACCTTTATCACAAACACAATTCCACTTCACACTATCTTACAAAACCAATTATATCGATTTTTAATTACGATCCACATTGACATTAGATTAAATTTGTTAAATGTTAAACATTTAGATTAAATTTGTTAAATGTTATACATTTAGATTAAATTTGTTAAATGTTTAACAATGTTAATTTTGTTAAACGTTAAATGTTAAACATTTACCCTTGACATCTACCCTATACTAGGTTGTAGAGCGCCTTTAGATGCAACAAGAGGCATGCACTTCAACGAATTTAGAAAGCAAAAAAAAACACAATAAAATTCAAAAAAGTCCAATCACATGTTTCAACAAATGCACAAAACCTCCAACTAGTGTCAAGAGCCAAATAACATCCCACACCAGCTATGGGGCAACGTTGTGCTATGGGGCAACGTTGAATGGGATCTAGCATTCACGCCGCCCCCGCCACCCCGAGGCCACCAAACTAGCACCAGAGTCCTGTGTTTTAGGTTGAGCACTAAAGGAGATTTGGCATTCATCTCTAATTTAAATTTACCAATAAGATATTATTTATGAGTTATTTAACAAATAAAATTGAAATGGTGAGATTTTTAACCCAAATATTCTACCTGTATAAATGGCAACTGTTCCTATTAAATGGGAGCTATTAAATTTGTGTTAGGTGTATATATATATATATATGAAACCACTTAAAAATTGTCAACAACCAATAAAAATTAGAAATTTCATAAAAGTCAAAATTTATAGTAATTTGTTTCGGGGGCAGCTCAATTAGTGACCGAAGTAATGTGAAATATGTGTAAACTAAGAGATCCAACGTTCAAATCCCCTTGTTTGCGACTTGGTTACGAAGAGAAAGACAAGTCGTAGACCCCCAAAAGTTTACTCGTAGTTGCGTTTTAGATGGGCTACTAGGTTTCTTTGGGTCACAAAAAAAAGTTATAGCAATTTTTTGTTTTAATAGAAGTCAAAGTTTGTTGACTAAAAGCCAAAAGCAATATAACTTTGCCTTCAACAGGTATAATAACCTCCACTAACATCTCAACTGTTGGGAAGGTTAAGATCATAATGTCAACCTCAAAAATTCTGAATAATCGCCGATAGATCCTCATGGACTGAACATCTTCTCAATCTATTGCATTTTACTAATAAGAACAAAATTTGTATAAAAATCATGTAGTATCATTGTAGAAAAAAAAGAAATTTTCGTCGAATGCAATGATTTGAATTCACCAAAGGAATGTTATGTGTATACCCTATGTCTGTACATTTCCTTTTCTAAGTCACAGACATGCCTGTGTTGCATAATTACATGCACATACTATATACCATTACATTTATTTATTTCATTTGATCACATATTTCAAACATTTTCTTTTAATTGGTAATAGTTGGTTTATATCATCAAAAATTGTTGCAACTCACCTTGCTCAACACTTTGCAAATTAATACAGGTTTTGTATAAACTAGAGAGATTGTAGGAACCAGAAAACTTAGATTAGTTAACCCTTTAACCTACTTAATAGAGGACATGTCTATACTCAAATAAATCAAAACATGTAAAACTTGATGCAGGTAAACCCCGCATAAACCAGGATCTTCAATACTTTGTTATGCCAATCATGCATCTCCAGAAACTCTAAACAAAACTTCATTACCAGAAAATTGAAATCAATTGAAATCAATTTAAATATGGGTTTCGCTGCCATACAACAAAGCGCACAGCAATGATGGATAACTTATAATAAAGCAGTCACCAATTTATAAACATTCCGCACACAGCCATTGGAATACACACCACAGTTCTTATTAATAGAACAACACATATCTAGTTGTGCGCACAACAGTTTAAACCCGCTCCACAATTCTCCACCTGTAATATTATAACAATACCCAACAATTAACCGTGTTGAGGAGTGCGCTTACAGGTTTAATATGCAGGCATCCATATATGCCACCGGCAACCCTCTCCACACGCAAAGAAACTCTACACACGCAGAACCTATACCATCACCGTCCTAATACTGTCTTAACACACAGCCTGCGCACTATATCTGCCACGAGAAGCGTGGAAGGACATTAACCTGCAACTGTTTTGGTTAACAGACTTCTCTTAAATTTCCGAAACATAGCATCGTTCTCAGCCGGCGATTGTTGTCACATGATTCTCCATAGCGCCTTTGTCATTCCAATTCCGCTTGTACTCGATGAGAGCCGATCCAAGATATTTTTATTTTAACAGTGAAGCATGTACAGTTTAAGAATTATAAATTTACTGCGTTTCATGACATAGCATGCACAGCAGCTTACCCTCTCTGCGCTAACAACTATGCTCTCTCCACGAAACGATGATGGAAAAACAGCGGTTTGAAAATATAATGCCGGAATTCAACAAAAAAACAATGTAAAGGCCATCCACGCTATCAATCCACATGATACTAGATCATTCAACGCATCAAGACACATCCAAATAAAATATTGAATACATGATTCAATTAACAAAGAAATCGATCATTCATCCATGAGAGGAAATGAAATCATGATCATTCTGGCATGCTCCCCTCTCTCTCTCTGATGAGCTGAGAGCTTGCTGCCACTTTTATTTATAATAATAATGGATACATAGATCAGGCCTTATCTCCTAGAAAAAGTATGATTTTTCCCTTTTTACACAATGGTATAAAGATGGAAGCTTTATTCCCTATCTTTATCCTAATTTTGACTGGAAAAACATAGAAATTCTTCTAACTATTCACTCATATTTTTTTTCTAAATAAAAGAATATTTACAACAAAATATCTAAAATTATCACACCCCTTCTTTATTCTATATTTACAAATGAAAACGGGCTTGATGCTCCTGCATCATACACCCAACCTTAAAATTAATCATGATCCCCTGATCATGTGCCTGGATCCCATACTTTGTGCTGCAAGTTTCAATTTGCCGCTGCTTTTGTCTGTTGTTCTCTCCAGGTCTCCACACTTTATGCTGCATTGCTCCACTGGCTGCACTCTTGCAATCTTCTGTTGTCTTCTTTTTGCTGCTTCTCCTCTTTTGCTTCACTGGTGCTGGTCTCTTCCAGGACTCCTTCATCATCCTCCGCATCATCATTTTAATTTCTTTGTCTAGCAGACTTTCTCCAGCATCTTCAATAAAACCTATATTCACAAAACAATTGTTAGAATAAAAAACAGAAGGCATCAGTGCCTCTTCTGTCTGCTGCTACCATTGTTGTCTCAGCTGTTGCTGCCACTGTCGCCATAGATGTTGCTACCTCCCAAACTTCCTGTCCCTTTGCAACATGCTTTGGCTCATCACCTGCAATTTCATGTGCAACTTCATCTGCAACTTTTTCTTCTGGTTCACTGCATTGGCCTCTTTCTTCTGCAATCTCCCTGTCATACTGTGGATTCTCCAACCAATATTCTAACAATGCAATTTCTCTGTAACATCGCTGAAGCACCTCATCATCACCTGCATTCATACATAAACTTTCAGTATCAACTGTTACTTCCTTTATCTGTGCTTCACACTGATTCACTTCTTCTGCATCCACAAGAACTTCCTCTTGTGTTGTAACAGTTTCACAAGATGGCACATCCTCCTCAACACCTGCAAACATACACAACTCATCAGTGTTAAAACTGCAAGACTTTTTAGTCCTGACGACTTCCTTCAACAGTTTCTTTTGAATAGCTCTGCATGTGGGATTTTCAAATTTCATCTCTGGCACAAGAATTCTAAGTCCCTTTCTCACCAAGGCAATCAGAATTTGCCTCAACCTCCTCTGAAATTGTCGCCAAATCACTCTCTTTCCCTTCAGTGGAAAGATCCATTTTCCTTTCTGCTTTTCCTGCTCCTGCAGCCGTTCTTCCAGTGCCTGTAACTGTGCCTTTATTTCTGCAATCTTTCTTTCTTGAACTCCTGCAGTCATCTCATCTCTGTGGCATTTTTCTGAACCTCTTCCTCTGTCTCCTTTATGACTTTTAGTAGTCTTCTCCTTCGCCAAAAGTTCTTCAGCTATGCGTTGCATGAAGCCTCTGCCATAGCAAACTCTTTTGTTGCCACTTACCTCAGCAATCCTTCCCTCCGGATCTGGTCTTTTGGTAATCATTGGTCCTCTGCTGGAACCTTTTGAGCATCCTCCACTGCTCCTGTAGGCTTCCCTCATCTGCAAGTTTATTCAACCTCTGTTGAATCTTTCGGTTCTGCCACATTCACTTCTCCTTCCTCCCGCTGAGATTTCTTCACTCTTCCTGTAAATCAAAATTCATCAGTCCGAAAATCATCACATGCAATTAACAAAAACACTTGAACCTTCAAAAGGAGCTGCTCCGGCTCTGATACCACTTGATGCAGGTAAACCCCGCATAAACCAGGATCTTCAATACTTTGTTATGCCAATCATGCATCTCCAGAAACTCTAAACAAAACTTCATTACCAGAAAATTGAAATCAATTTAAATATGGGTTTCACTGCCATACAACAAGGCGCACAACAATGATGGATAACTTATAATAAAGCAGTCACCAATTTATAAACATTCCGCACACAGCCATTGGAATACACACCACAGTTCTTATTAATAGAACAACGCATATCTAGTTGTGCGCACAACAGTTTAAACCCGCTCCACAATTCTCCACTTGTAATATTATAACAATACCCAACAATTAACCGTGTTGAGGAGTGCGCCTACAGGTTTAATATGCAGGCATCCATATATGCCACCGGCAACCCTCTCCACACGCAGAGAAACTCTACACACGCAGAACCTATACCATCACCGTCCCAACGCTGTCTTAACACACAACCTGCGCACTATATCTGCCACGAGAAGCGTGGAAGGACATTAACCTGCAACTGTTTTGGTTAACAGACTTCTCTTAAATTTCCGAAACATAGCATCGTTCTCAGCCGACGATTGTTGTCACATGATTCTCCATAGCGCCTTTGTCATTCCAATTCCGCTTGTACTCGATGAGAGCCGATCCAAGACATTTTTATTTTAACAGTGAAGCATGTACAGTTTAAGAATTATAAACTTATTGCGTTTCATGACATAGCATGCACAGCAGCTTACCCTCTCTGCGCTAACAACTATGCTCTCTCCACGAAACGATGATGGAAAAACAGTGGTTTGAAAATATAATGCCAGAATTCAACAAAAAAACAATGTAAAGGCCATCCACGCTATCAATCCACAGGATACTAGATCATTCAACGCATCAAGACACATCCAAATAAAATATTGAATACATGATTCAATTAACAAAGAAATCGATCATTCATCCATGAGAGGAAATGAAATCATGATCATTCTGGCATGCTCCTCTCTCTCTCTCTCTCTGATGAGCTGAGAGCTTGCTGCCACTTTTTTATAATAATAATGGATACATAGATAAGGCCTTATCTCCTAGAAAAAGTATGATTTTTCCCTTTTTACACAATGATATAAAGCTAGAAGCTTTATTCCCTATCTTTATCCTAATTTTGACTGGAAAAACATAGAAATTCTTCTAATTATTCACTCATATTCTTTTTCTAAATAAAAGAATATTTACAACAAAATATCTAAAATTATCACACCCCTTCTTTATTCTATATTTACAAATGAAAACGGGCTTGATGCTCCTGCATCAAAGTAAATAGGACTAATGCCCAAGTTGGGTGTTCATAAAAGGAACCAACAAGGTATCCAAACTGCTTGCTTCATCTCTCAAATGTTTAGAGGAATCTATAGAGGCAGTTGAGCTACTTGAGTATGCTTAGGGGTCATTGTTTGGAGGAAGTTAAATGTTTGCCATGACACATTCCACTAGGTTAGCGATGGCATCCAAGGAGGCTAAGAAATCCAAATGCTTTCCTTGTAGGATAATGTGAGAAGCACCTGCTTCCTTCTCCCAATCTCAGGGTTTGAGAAAATGTGTCCCCACTTCTAAATCGTGGTTATTCTTGACCAAGCAGATTGTTTTATTCTTCAAGTTAGCGAGCTGCTTCTAATTTTCGCATTGCTGGTTGCGCACAAAGCCATTCTTAAGGCATCCAACTTATCCACGAGTTCCTTTTCACTCTGGTAGAATCCCTTTTCAACCTACAAATTCCTCCCAAAAGACAACATCAGCAGTGACAGTGGGCCATGATGAGGAATGTAGCTTCCTTAGCCCTTAGGTCTACATGCGAGAGGAAGCAAGTCTCCTTCAACCTAATGATGTTGCCCCAATTCTTGAAGCTACACTAAAAAAAAATGAGATGCAAGTGCCCAAGAATCTCCCCCAAGCACCAAATTTCCCATGCTTAATGAAAATTTTCCATATTTAACAAGATCAACCATAAATGTGGTGTGGGGCACTGCATTCCGCACAAAGCATTAGACTGGTAAATCTCCTTAAGCTTAGTGGTTTATCAAATAGAGGAATGATGAATTGAAGATAGATGGAGGCTATTAAGCCTATTCGTTCTTTGCACAACTGCATATTCCCAAGTGGCTGGTGGTATCTAGCATTCATCTCCCCAAGGCCACCAAACTAGTGTTGGAGTCTTGTGTTTTCTGTTGAGTATTAAAGGAGATCTGGCATTCATTTCTAACCTAAATTTACGAGTCATTTAATGCCTTCGAATAAAATTAAAATTAAAGTGATAGGATTTTTAAGCCCGAGATTTCGCTTGTATAAATGACTATGGTTCCTATAAGATTTTTAAGCCTGAGATTTCGGTTGTATAAATGGCTATGGTTCCTATGAGTGTGATATTTGTTAAATTTGTGCTAGGTGCAATTATTAGTTGTTTTTTTTAATAAATGTATTTTAAACCACATAAAAATTGTTAAATTCGCCCAGGCAGGAGATTTCTTGCTAGAATCTGGTAAAAAAAATAAAAAATAAAAATCAAAACATCAAAGTGCTTGAATCATTTTTTTATGGTGGAAATTGATTCAGCGCCATCAAGAACCCTTGGAGCACCCAAAATCCTGAAGTTTGACAGAGGTAACCAAGATTTTTAAAAATATCTCCCATTGTCATAATCTTGTTGAAATTTCCATTATTTTCTAGGCTAGTTTATGGGCTCTTTAAACTACATGATTAAAAAAAAATCTATTTTAAAATATTTGTTTTAATATAGATTTATGAAAAACATTGTAAAAATTGTATAATAGTTTTTTGTTTGTAATGAAGTCAAGTTTTTTTTAACCAAAAACAAAACAATACAACCTCCTTGATATTCTAAGGACAACTAAATACTAAATGGATAAATAAGATTTTTTTAAATGATCTTTCTTATCTATTTAAATGATATTTGTAATTAATTATATATTTAATTATTTAAAAAAAATAATTATCATAAAAGAATGTGTGGTTGCACATAGAGAGATTATTGGCCCAAAAAGTGCATTCTAAAGCCACTATGAGAGACCGTTGAGAGATGTGTAACTCCTTTTGTGCTCAATCTTGATTTGACAAGTATACTTTTTGATATAAAAATAAAACATACTTTAAATAAAAATATAAAGTTGTTATTTAAAAAAAATAAAAGTAAAAAAAATTATAGGTGTTTGGTAAGTTTAATTAAAAGAATTATAAAACATCAATAATTCCATTTTGACAGTGTTCATTCACTTAGTTGTTAATATTTAAACCCACAACGTACCAAATGTAAAATATTTCATTTTTAACTCTTAGTCATAAATACAATATTTTGATATTCATATGAACATAATTTTATATCAACTTTAGATATATAAAGTAACTAAAAAAACTTATATTTCACTTTTGAGTGTAAAATGTATAATTTTAATACTTTATTAAAAATGTTTCAATACAAGAGTTCAATAAATTATTTGGATATTAATATCAACTAATTTATTTTAATATCAATTTCATATATAGAGAGACAAATTACATACGCGCACACACACACACATATATGTATATGCATGCCATAATAAAATATTTTAATTGGCAAAAAAAATGATTGAAAATAAAAATAAAAAAATCGATTATTTTTAAATAAGAATAATAAAAGGAAAATGTATAATTGATTCAAATTCTTAATGTAAAATTAATATGTGGCATTTAAAATATTAATAAAAAAAGTAAAGTAGGTTATAAATAAAATGTTTCAAGATGTAAACCCTAGGGGGCATCTCAATTGACGATGGCTATGAAAATGAAATGTTATGTGCAAGGAGGTTCAAGGTTCAAATCCCCCCAATTCACTGGTTCGTGCAGAAGGGGCATAAGTAGGCACCTAGAGGTTATAGTGGTAACTGTCGGAATCAACCCCATGTCACACAAGTACGAGACTAACCTAGTTGTTGACTCCTTTAGATACAAAATAAATAAAGAAATAATAATGTTTCAAGATGTAGGGTTAAGTAATATTGACATGTATTTAAACTAAAAAAAAAAAAAACATTTTAATGTATACAATGTAGTTCATAAATAAAATTCTTCACTCACTACTTATGTTCAATAAAATATTTCAATTTATGTGGGCATTTGGTCTAGCGACATTATTCGTGTTGTACATGTGAGAGGCCTCAAGTTCAATTCTTAGAACGTCTTAGTCTAAATGAGAAGCTAGTTCAAGTTTAAAGCCCCAAGGGTTAGCTCAATTGGTCGAGTTCTTGTCGTTAAAGCACCTTGTTAATGGGAGGTCACAGGGTCAATTTTCCTCGACACTCTTGGGGTTAGGCTTTGCTAATGAGCCAGCGAGAAGTGATCCCTTCAGGGGTATTTGTCTAGATAGTTTACATGGATGTAGTGATCTGAATGTGTAAACTTGAACATTTTTAACAATTTGCAAGTGAAAATTATATGTGTTTTGGGTAGAGGATAAACTTACAAAACACATAAACAAGTAAATTTAAACCAAATTTTACAGCCAAAACATAGAGAATTAAGCATATCTGAAGCACATAACACAAGCATGATAAAGGATTTCACCCCTCTCTTGGGCTACATCTCATGGCCCAACTTCCAATGCAGGGCCTCTTTCATTAAAAATACTCAAAGTGTGTTTTACGTTATTTAAACTGCTCAAATAGCAAAATTGATGTTTCCAATGGATCCAACACTGTCAGAAACCCCTATTTTTGTTCTTTCTACACCTAGTTTGGCCAAAAACTGAGAAAGTTATGCTTGTTTCTTCCTTTTCCCAAATTCTGCAACTAACCATCTTATAATTTGGTCTCAACCTAGCTCAAGCTCCCCAAACACGGAACTGGTGCACAAACTTGGCATAATTCTCGCTCGACGAGCAAAATTGTAGGACTGTTAAGGGCGCCATTAAGCCCCAGCCTTGAAATTCATGGTTGCGTGGTGCCATGCGACCACATAGGGTGTCGAATTTTGGCGGCTTTGTCTAACCCTTGTCTTTAGCGCAACCCCTAGTCCTATGGTTGCACATATGACTGTGGTTCAGGCCCCCTTAGGGCTAGTCCTCCAAACTACGTCACGATATTGGTTTTATGGGTAGTCAATAAGACCTTGGGCTGGCCCCTCGTGGTTGGCCCCCTATTCCTTGCGTGCTAGTGGTCATGTTACAGGGTCATATAACTCGGGGTTGGCCCCATACTCCCTTCTCCACTCTCGGTTATGCGCTACGGTCTTTGAACTTGTGTTGGGTTGTGTGGGTGTCGTGATCACATGGCTAGGCTAGGCCCTAGCCCTTGGCCCCCCGTCTGCAGTCCTGTGGCACAAGGGTGGCTAGGGGATATGGCTTAACCCGATCCCTTGCCCAAATGTGCCAATACCAAATGTTAAATATGCTCGTTCAACAATATTTAAACAAGAAACGTGTGGCACGGTGGTGTCAGACTTGGTTGTTTGGCGTGAGGTCTTGGTTTCAAACCCCAAGGGTATTGTTCAACCTACAAACAAATTTTGGCCGCCATGAGGAGGCCACGTGGTAGCCACTGTTTGGCCCATGTGGCACTCCCTCATTGGGCCACTTCACCAAAACCATTAACCAATAAAAACTAACCATGTCATATCTAATCATGTTGCGCCAAGTGTCGACCATTCATTGGCTGATGGAGGACTAGTCAACATGCCAAGCCATGGCCTAGTCAGCGTATGGACTGCTGACTGAGTGTACCTGCAACTCTTTTTCCAAAAAAAATAGTTGTTTCCCAAAATAGATCAGAACGTGATTCTGGGAGCATTCGATGTCGAATTTGAGCGAAACGAGTTGTGTTGGATTTAGATTGCCAAGATCTATCAAATCATATAGGTTTCAAGCTCTGTCGCGTGCTTTCAATTTTGAGCATTATTTTGATCCACTGGATCACTCCTCCCCATTGGAATCTTTTGGACCTCCAAAAGCTCTTTATCAATGAACAAATAGACGAGGGTACAACTCCCTCACCCTTCTAGTCTCAATCCACTGAAATTTTATTGAATTTGACATTTTGAGATTTTCATGAAAATGCCTAATTTTCTCTAATTTTGGAGTCGAAGTCTTGCTGTCATAAATGACATCTTGCTGCAATTTCCCAGAACATGCAGAACAACAAACTGTCTTTGAAGGAATAAACCCCTTCCCTCCTCAGTCTCCAATCAAAGGAAACTTAAACAATCCAAATTCTTCTCACCTTGAACATTGTCGTTATGACGATGCTTACCATGTCTAGCCTTGTACTTGGCTCGACTCTTGACCAAATGTGATCGCCATCACCATGCACAATCTCTTTTCAAAGCCAAAACATTATGAAACCCACAAGAAGTTTTGGAACCAATTTCCTCTTTGTCAATTTGCTTCTGCATTTGCTCCTTGACCTCTGCACTCTCTAACACTGGCATCTCGTTCACACCAATGTTCAACAACGATGCATGTTGCTGCAAATTTACTTCATTTTATTTACCTCTTTAGGAGGAAACATGTTAGACTCATGAAATATCTTATCCCATGAATTAGAAACATCAGTGAAATCATATTTCAAACTTGATTCATATCCTTGAAAGGCTTTAGATTTCTTAACACCTTCATGTTTGATCATTGACAATGCAAAGTTCTGACTAACATTAACAATCCTCTTCATTTG
The DNA here is from genome assembly GCA_000404065.3 of Pinus taeda. Lineage (NCBI taxonomy): Eukaryota > Viridiplantae > Streptophyta > Pinopsida > Pinales > Pinaceae > Pinus > Pinus taeda. The sequence goes on along the minus strand of APFE030042894.1, from coordinate 34,611 downwards.
TCTCGCATTTACAAGAGATGAATTCAATTTCTTGTCGTGTTCTATAACAATGTACTCAATCCCATTCTTGAACAAATGATATTTGTTCTCATGGCAATGAAAAATAGCTCTCCTATCATATAGATATGGGCTTCCCAAAACAATACCACATATATCAATTGGAATTACACCAAGCTCTACCTCATCTAGAAAGTTTGCAGTGATTGCAAATCTAAGTATGCATTTCTTTGTCACCTTCAATTTTTCATTCTCACATACCCAACCTAAAGGATATGGTTTAGGATGAGGAATGGTTTCTAAAGTCAACCTCTTGACAATGTCTTCTGAGATAACATTTTCTTGTGAACCATTATGAAATAGTGTATCTATCCTGGTATGTTTTGAAATAACTCTAATATGGTGTTGGGCATAGAATCCTCCCCAAGGCATGTTTTGGGCTCAAAGCCAATGTTTTGACTGAATAATGTTGTAAATCCCCGCGAATTACGGGTGCGGAATTATGTTAGAATCATAGGGTTGTCCGCCCTAAGTTTTGTAATGTAATGTCGGCCTACCCATGGTCCGTGGACCATGGGAGTGTATAAAAAGAGCGAGGCTCTAAATGTAAAAAGATAGCTAAGCATAGAATGGGATATAGGAATAGAAAGTGAAGTAAGAGTCTGAATAGCTAAGGGTTTCTTGGGTCGTAGAGTAGGAGAAGGCTCTCCAGCTGAGTGCACAGAGGCCTAGTAGTCCGCAACTGAGTGCACGGACCCCTACAGTTGAGTGCGTAGGTTGGAGTCGAGTCTATAACCAAAGAAGATATTAATAAAGAGAATTTTGGCATCAATTTGTGTATCTGTGCCTAGATTAATGTGTGCTTTGATCTAAATTGCAAATGTACTATTTATTTAATGTGGGCACTTGTATGAATGATTTATATTGTTAAGTATAACTTAAAGCTCGCAAGTAGGTTAACCTAATCAAATAACAGTGGAGCACTCATAAGACTTGGGTAATATCAATGTTTGGGCCCCAAGTAGGGCTGCGCGAAGGCAACATCTCAGGCTGCGAGTCACGGGTAAGTACCCGTAGCAATGTGTGCGCAGGGTCGAACCACGGACCTTTGGAAACCATTAGACATCTCCAGGGTGCGAAAACCTGGTTCTAGCACCCTCCCATACTACTTCGGGTGAGACCTAAGTCCGCATTCCATGGACTATTGTCGAAAGGGCCAGTAGTACGGATATTTGTTTGGCTAAATCAACTCCGAACCTGGGTCAGGCCCCACTAAGCCAACATATGGAAAAGCTTTATTCTAATTTTTTCATCTTGAGTTTCATTGAGACAATTTGAAGAACTAGTACTTGCAATCCTTACCTTTCAAACCCATGGTTGTGATCTTTGTTTCATCTCCAGAATCTGAACCTAAATCATGTTGTGTAGTTGCAGTTGTCTTCTCCTTATCCTTGTTCTTAAAATTTTTGGGTCTCATTTCTGGATGAAGTTTCCAACAATGATCTTCATCATGGTCCTCCTTGGAACAATGTTTACATGTGATCTTTTCTTTCTCCATCTTGATGGTAGCATTCTTCTTCCATTTTCCTTTGAACTTACCTTTTCCTTTTTCTCCAGACACAGAGGAACTCTCACTAGTTTCTTTAGAAACATTTTTCCATCTTGCCTATAAATGAGTTGCTTGAACACAAACTTCATCTAGTTTTGTAGGGTTAAACATGAGAATAGTATGCCTCAAATAACCATGCAATCCTCCCATATATTTGAGCAAAGTATCTTGTGAGAACAAATCTATACCCAAAATCAAATCTCTTATCCTAAATTCTTGAGTATAAGATTGCACATTTTTCCCTTTAGCTTGCCTAAAGTTATGCCAATCCATAATAGTTTTTTACATGTATGTTAATGGATAAAACTACATTCTTATTGCAACAACAAAATCATTCCAAGAGGATAAAACTTCACCATGTTTCTTCATGTACTCTTGAGTTTTGGCTTCCCACCAAATTAGTGTTGCACCTTTCAATCTAAGAGAAGCAAGTTGAATCTTGGTTTCATGATTTGTGATTCTTTATATCCTGCAATACACTTTAATCTAATGAATCCAATTGTCTAATCTTTCTGCATTTACCTCTCCATTGTACATAGGAAATTCAAACTTAATATCAAGCTTAAGAAAAGGAATTTTATCATGACCCCTTGGTGAACTTGGTGGTGTTTTTGAAAGGGTAGTAGCAATAGAAGAAGATGAGGATGATGATGATGGAAGTGAAGGTGGTGGTTTGTCACCATTCCCTCCATTTCCTTTTGGAGGCTTGTCTATTTTTTTCTCTATGATATTTTGAGCTCTCTCCATACAGTTTGGAATTCCTTTCCTCATACAAAACCTTAACTATATTTGACATCTCAAAGGATGCTTTTTAAAGGTTTTCTCATCTTCAAACATCTCTTCAAGACCTTCTTCATGTGCCATGACTATTGAAGCTTGAAGAGTGTTTTTTCTCCTTGAAATAATTTGAGATCTTGGCTCCATCAATTCTCCTTGTCCTCTCTTGAGCTTCAACCTTATAAGCATCATAAAAACACTTACAACCAAATTAAATATTCACAATAACCTGTAAGCATCAACCTTGTAAGCATAAGAAAAACACTTGCAAGCAAATTAAATCTTCATAATAACCTATAGCTCTGATACCAAAAATGATCTGAATATGTAACTTGAATATTTTTAACAAGTTTCAAGTGAAAATTATATGTATTTTGGGTAGAGGATCAGCTTATAAAACACATAAACAAGTAAATTTAAACCAAATTTTATAGCCAAAACATAGACAATTAAGCATATCTGAAACACATAACACAAACATGATAAAGGAGTTCATTGTTGGAAATAATACTGAGAGGGGGGGCAGGGTGAATTAGTATTAGAAAATCAATAACTTTTTCATTTCCATAATCAGATTCATATTCGCTACTTCTGTTAAGGGAACTCGCGTGTACACGCAACTGTGTTTAATGCAACTAGTGTATATCCAACAAACTTATAATTCAGTTAATTCATCATATGTTTATCTTTAATCAGTGCATAAGAACATCATTAACCATACAAAAAGTAACCAGGTGTAGTAAAAATAGAACAGATCATCACACATAAGAGACACAGATGAACATCATGATATAAGGTGGAAACCTAATGCGGGACAAAAAACACTTGTTGCTGTTTTCTTTAAGATAAGAAAAACCTGTTTACAATCTTGTACTGGCGCAGATTCATACCAGTACGTAGGCACCCACCTGTTGAAGGTTACAACCTTATCTTGTTCTCTAGCTTCTACTGGAAGGGAGCTACAACCCCCTATCTCTTGTACTAGCCAATATATTTACTAGTACGTAGGTGCTAGCCTACAAAAGGCTACAACCTTCTCTTTTCTTCTAGGGACCACGTTTCATAAATTTTCATATTGGATCTATTAATACAAAATCAATCACCACTGCAATACAACCATCAACTATATCTGCATCATCAATCTCTAAATCACCCAACAATTGAATCACTGAAACCCTATCATCAAAACACAGTCACCAGAACACAGAGCAGAACCCAAAACTCTGAAACAACCACTAGAACCAAAAACAACCTCAAATATCAAATCTCATAATGTATACGCTAATTGGTTGTGTTGAACCAGCGTGTATATGCCTTTTCACCAAAGGGAACCAACGTACAGATCTGAAAATAATTACTTATACCTTTGCCACAATTTTCTACTTCAGATATACCCAGATCATCAGATATAAAAGATAAGACATGCGTCAATATTCAAATCTGAACTATTCATGATCATTCCATATAATGATAATGCATTTTAGTCTTCATGATCCCAGTCCATCAACCTTCATCAACCACATAGGTGCATCCTTGGTTCAAATCAAGCAAAGCATCATAAACCCATAACCAACATACTAGATCTCACACTTCATCAGATATTCATCACTTGCACACTTGCACTTTGGCCTAATGATCTTCTTCTCCTTATATAGGTTTCGGCCTCTCTTAATACCATGGTCCAAAACCACATAGGACCGATACCTTGGACCCAATACCTGGGGTCAATACCTCAGACCAAATACCATGGACCAATACCAAAATACCATGGTCCAAATACCACGGACCAAAACTTAGTTTTCCAACATGTACGCGCCTTTCCTTCTATGAAAGTGCATGTGTACGTTATACGCGCCTTTGTATATAGTGAACCTGTGTGTATACGTGACTTGGTATATAGTAAACCTGCGTATAAATTTTTGTATACGCGACTTTGTATATAGTGAACCTGCGTGTGTATATATGACTTGGTATATAGTGAACCTGCGTATACCTTTCTTTCTTCATTCTTGTTGTTTACCTGCTATACTATGATCTTTCATTTGAGAGAGTTGCCATCAAGGACAACACTTGTGTCATACTTATATCATAATGCCAACAATCTCCCCCTTTGGACTTGATGGCAACAACCACACCAAGTCACTCTCCCCCTTTGACATCAAGGGCAAAGGGCGAACCAAGATATTCTCTCCCTTGATATACATTCTGCTGTCCATACACCCTCTGAGTACATGCTGAAATCTCTGATTGAGCTCCCCCTTTGTACATGTTAAGATGTATCAATCCGTCCATGCTCCCCTTGAGCACATGCTGAGTCTGCAAAATATTTTTCAAAAGGATAACATCAATCTCCCAACTAAGTGGGGATACACCACTTTGACTCATCCACCCAACCAAGTGGGGGTATACCAAATGTTTATACATGAATGAAAATAGAAATTATTACATCATCCTTCCCATGCATAGTGGGGGTACAAATTAGGTCTTTGCAAGACCTTTACACCAAATGATATTCATGACTTTTATAACAAAGACTAGCAATCTAAACAAGACCATGATAGTCATCAGCAACTATCGTACACCATAATTGATCTACACCATAAGCATCTATTGCCAACATCCAGACCTGTAACCTGCAATACCATTCTCTTGGCCAACCAACAATAAGTAGCAAGATGTATCATTTAGCCACATAAGCATCATCACCAAAGACTTCTAACCATAATGCCAACAATGCATTATTCGAAGCATATGCTCCCCCTGAACCTGTGCCAGCCAACATATACCATGACCGAACCATGTCAGACTTCTTTTCCTGAGTTTGTTTTGCTGTTTTTTCTTCAGAGCTCCATATATGCGACTCTGTAGCCTTTAACTCGGGTATATATGTGACTTCTATTCATAATAGCTGTGTATGCAAATTGGAATACTGAAGGTTTACACTTTTAGCTTCCCCTAGGCTTGTTATGTCTGCTAATTGAGTTATGCCACATCTTTCTGACACTAATTCTATCTTCTTCAATACCTGGGATTGAGATGATGTATGCTCCTTTTGCTTTGGTGTCCGAATTTTGCTCCTGCATTCCTTTACTTTATGTCCAAACTTGTTACATAAATAACATCTTACATGTTTCATATTCCTTTTATTAGCTTTGTGACAAAACATATTGCAAGCAAAACAATATGCCTTAAAGTACCTGGAACGTGATGATCTTTTTGTGTGATGGTCTTGAACCATTCTACTTCTGCATCTGGCTACAACATGTCCAAGATTATGACATTCATAACATTCAACATTATTCATAGGAGGAAATAACTATCTATCACTTCTACATTTAGGAGCAAAAGATTTTATTTGAAGAATTTCTTTCCTTGGTTGTTGCTGGGGTTGACCTCTTATCTCCTTGTTGAGCATTTCAGGTTTTGCATTAGAGTTCCTTGCCTCACCTTGTGAGCTAGATTCACCTTCAACAATTTCATAGAAACCAAGACTAGTTTTGATAGCAGGGGATCTTTGACTGCTAAGAATATTAGCCAAAATCTTAGTACTGTCTTGAAATCATAACAATTTATCCTTTTCTTCTAATTTACCTTTTAAGATATTTACCTCAACCTGATGTTGTTCTTCCTTTTCCAGATATTGCTTCTTTATGTTTTCTTCAGCTTTTCTTCCTTTTTCCACTTGTTGCCTTAATTCGAGCACTTCATGTTCTTGTTCTTCAAGAGCTTCTTCATTCTGATTCTTTGATTCTTTAAGATATTCTTTTAGAGAGAGGATCTTAGATTCAAGTCTCTGGATTGTTATGCTCTGATCTTTTACTACATGTTGCATCTGCTCCCTTACTCTGGTTACTGCCTCCAGCTGAACATTTAATTTGGTAACTTCTTCTTTTTCTACGTCATTATTTTCATATGCCATGAGAAGTTTAATTTCTTGATTAGCTTCATCACTATTATCATTAGTATAATAACTTCTATTACCTTCTTCAAACATCTTTCCTTTGTTATGAGGGCATCTAGCAGCGTAATGACCAACTCTACCACAAGAAAAACATTTGAAAGGTAGCTTACCTTTGAACCTTCCAGATCCCCATTGAAGCTTCTTGAAAAAATTTACCTCATATTCTTCTTCTGAAATGTATCTTGATTCATTGAGTTTTTCTTTTCCCTTTGTTGATACTTTAATTGCAACTTCTCTCATCTCTGATGGTCCTCCTTTTCTCATTTCAAAACTAGTTAAGATTCTGTGAAGTTGTGTCATAGTGATATTCTATAGATCCTGCTTTTCTTCTATGGCAAACACTTTAGGTTCAAATTTAGCAGACAATGATCTCAAAACTTTCTCAACTAAGACAACTTCCTTAATTTCTTCACCCAGATTCTTCATACAATTGACAATCTCATCTATACGTAGGAGGTAATTAGCTATGCTTTCATTACTATGCATCTTAAGAGTCTCATACTGAATTCTAAGAGTTTGAAGCTTAGCACGTTTTACCTGAGCGTCTCCTTCGTAGCTTAGAATGATTTTGTCCCATATTTCTTTGGCTGATTTGAGCTACCTGACCTTGAAAAACTCTGATTTTGACAAAATTCCCAATAACATAGTAATAGCTTTAGCATTGATTTCATATTGCTTTCTACCTTCCGTATTTGTAGGAATTGCTGATGGAAATGTATATCCTCCTTCCACGATTTCCCAAATATTCGTTCCAAGCGATTGTAGATAGGCTATGGTTCTTATCTTCCAATAAACAAAATTGCTCCCATCGAAGATTGGTGGTCTGATGGACCACTCTCTTTATTGATTACTCATGATGATGGATCTTCCTTCAAGCGATCAAGCTTCTTCTGAAGGACCTGCTCTGATACCAATTGTTGGAAATAATACTAAGAGGGGGGTGTGAATCAGTATTAGCAAATCAATAACTTTTTCATTTTCATAATCAGATTCATATACGCTACTTCTGTTAAGGGAACTCGTGTGTACACGCAACAATGTTTAATGTAACTAGCATATATCTAGCAAACTTATGATTCAGTTAATTCATCATATGTTTATCTTTAATCAGTGCATTAGAACATCATTAACCATATAAAAAGTAACCATGTGCAGTAAAAACATAATAGATCATCACACATAAGAGACACACATTAACACCACGATATAAGGTGGAAACCTAATGCGAGACAAAAACCACCTGCTGCTGTTTTCTTTAAGATAAAGAAAACCTGTTTACAATCTTGTACTGGCAGAGACTTATACCAGTACGCAGGCACCCACCCGCAAAAGGCTACAATCTAACACCTCTGTTACCACTCAATCTAACAGGGTCCTAAAAGGGGTTCCTACAAAGAAACTACTAGGTCAAGTGGAAACAATGGACCAATAGGCCACTGTCACCTCAGCTAAAGCTCCCTAATTTTTACGTACTTTTACCGATGGGAGGAGTCTCGGTATAAGGGAAATCACTATGAATGATAAGTGAATGACGGAAAGTTAGTGATTTCAAAAATCCCATTCACAAGAGAGGCTCAGATGATAGAGCTTACTTGCTCTAGAAGCAAGGTGTAGGGCTCTCTAAGAAAGGCTTATAAGGAAACCCATACCTATGGATGAAGGATAATCCTTAATAAGGGATATCCTAGACCTAATATTCCTAGGAGAAGAGGGTTTCTAATATTATCCTTGTGAAATTAGAGTGATAAGGAAATGGGACCACAAATAAGCCCAAGTGGACCCAAACAAGGTTAAGGGTTTCTGGTGAAACTTTAAACGAGAGGTCTTGACCAAGTAAGGGAGGAGAAGAGGACCAAAGAAATTATATTTAGCTTAATTTTTTGATGCGATGATCCTTATTGAAACCATTAACCAATGAGACTTAGGGCTAGTAACGAAATTGGAGCTAGGGCTTGGGATAATTCCAAATCTAGCCACGACAAATCTTTCAAACTTTGTGAGGGCCTAGAGGACACCCCAGCGTAGCTATGATCCAAATTGCTCAACAAATGGATGGCTCAAGAGAGGAAGTGAAAAATGTATTCATTTTGGTGATCACTGAGGATAGATCATTGCCTAGTCTATTGGGAGAGTGAAGTCAATGTGATTTTCAGCTTATGGAATTTTTTTAACCAATCAAGGAGTCTTCTAGAAACTTCACACGGCGCTAGAGGCAACAACTAAGTTACCAAAAGATTTTATACTTCTTGTTGCAACAATTTGATGAATTATCAAGGAAATTATGAAGATAATATACCCCTAGGAACATTACTTCACTATACCCAAACATGTAACATATGCAATTCCTCACAAGATCAACAATTTGACTAATTCACATTAAATTAGGGCAAAATTTTGGATTTCACGAGCAATAATTCCATAAATTATACATGTATATAATAAAGAGAGAAAAATATATCATAAAAAACACTCACAATTATAGTGAGTATATCTAATCATCAAATGGAAACAAAATCGAATCTCCAAGACCAAGAAAAGATATCCAAATGCCAAAATGCATCAATGTTCATCCAATTTATACTCCAATAGCTATAGAAAAATTCTCAAGAAGAGATAAAGATCCAAATCCAAGTGATGATAAGAATCAAATGATCCTCTCATCAATATATATCATCCTCTAAGGGTTCAATTTTCCTAATTAGGCCTAATGATGCTTCAATTAATCAATGAATTTACAAAATAACATTATTTGGTAACAATCCCACCAAGATAGATCCATAACATGAAAATAAGCTTCTTAAGAGGGCCGAAATGATATATACAATAGGTCGAAGGGCCATTGAAAAGCCAAATGGAGTCCAATATGTGCCAAAATGAGTGGAAGGGCTCCAACTATAGTGATGAAGGGGGTGGCACCTTGATCTTCAAGAAAATGACCTATGATGCTCCCAAGTGGCTTTGAGGGAACAAAACATCCTCATGGGCCTCCAAGTGGATCGAACTAGCCTATATCCCATCTATAAGGGTTGGAACAATGATGCAAGCCCTCCCTTTGTCTCCCATGGTGAGACACAACCTCATTTGGGCCCTGGATGAATTACCAAGTGTGTGATGAATGTGTGTATCTGGTTGGGAAAGGTGGTCCAAGTGCATCATCATCATCAAATAGGTGGAACATAAGTGAGTAATGGATGGTACTAAAGGATCTCATGTCGTGGCTATCTACTCTCTGCCGTAGTGGAGGCTCATGTCTCTCAACGCACATCTTAGAAATGCCAATATGACCCTTTGGAGGGCTTGGACCCCATATAGGGAGACCAAACCCCAAGATGAAGACCCTCCTTCAATCTTATATAAATAGATCCAATGCGTCTCCTCACCTTTTAGTACAACCAATGTAATTGAGTAAATGAGCTTACAAACCATGGAATGCAATGGACACTCCATAATGGGCTTTAGATTATATATGTGTCCCCGAGTTCAAGAAATAGGTTAATCAAGGACCTTATTAGGTAGTTTCAACCTCTAAGGGAGTGGCAGGTCCATGGTAGATCCATCAAGCGACATGTGTCATGTGATACGATGATGGAATGGAATGGGGAATCAGGGGAAGGCTCCAAGCCACATGCCATAGTAAAAGGGTAGTTAAGATGGGGAATCCCACACTTGGGTGTATGAATGTAGGAAGGAGAAATCATGGTACATAAGTTACCCCAAACTTTGTTTTTCAACCTTCTGCACATGACTTTTGCCTTTTATTGATTTTCCCTTTAAAATTGCCGGAGACTCTAGGGGATGAGAGCATGATGTGAATGATATAGCAATGAATACCCCATTAAGGTTGGCAAGTTCATCGCCCACCAGGGGTTGGGACAATCATGGGTTCCTTAACGATGTAAGGGGCTAATATGAGGGGCCTATAACCGCCTCTTCCCATATTTACCCACTTTAACTGGCTTGCCTAGGGTAAACATGGGTTGAGCGAATACTATTATATGAATCAACCTCCTAGACGACCTTAAGGAAATGGAGTTGACACAACAAGACCTTATTGGCTTTCCTCAGGTGCTACAAGACCCCCAAGGGATAACCCACCCTTCCTGGATCTTTGTCCGCGAGATAATTTACCTTTTCCTGAACTAGAGCCCCAAACGCTTCCTTGCCAATCCTCCAAGCTACTGAGAGCCTCTAGTTTCTCCCATGAGCCTTCCTGACTGCAATTGTATCCTTTTTCTACTAGTGCTATTCCAACGACTATGATATTTAAGGTTATTTTCTAGGGATAGGACCTAGACACTGCCTAGAGATCCATGAAACTTCCAGAACGCATAAAATACATGAAGACAATCCTTTGACAACAAATTTGATTGAGGACTTGACCTAATCCGGTCTAACCATGACTGTCATTCTGCCAAACAATTGATAATTATGCAACCTACAGGTCATGAATGCAAGTCTGAACATAAGGAGCTGAAAACTTGTTTGAGGTTTAACAAGAAGGATAATTTTCTTCTCACGTTAGTTGTTATAACATCAATTATGTCTTACATTCATTATTCATTCAGTTACAAGTAAAAACATGGAAATAGTTGTGACTAAGAGCTGTCAAATAACCATGCTTATAACCAACATATAACCAAATAAATAATAATGAGTGAACAACCTTTGGAGCCACATAATAACAAGTACATTTACTCATCAAAAGTAAGAGAAACTTAGCTCTTATTAAAAATAGGCAAAATCCAACCAGGTTTGGGACTTCCATGTATCAATCGACCACAGATTAGATGAACCAAATCTTTCTTTCAGCCAATTAGCCCCATGTGATATTCCAAGCATGAATGTGGGATCTCATGGGATAAACAAATCCATAAACAACTAAGGTAATCCATAGGTTAAACCACCTCCACCCTTTCCATACCGTGATCTCACCTAAATCGGTGTCGAGATCACCAAACCAAACCGAGCTTGGATGCCTCAGAATTGTTCTCCAATACCTTGAGGAATTTTTCTGTCTCCACCCTTAAGCTTTACCTTGTACGTTGCCATTATCGGTCAAGGGATTCCTAGGAATGTTTCTGAGACCACCTCACACAGATCCAAAATATTTTGACAATCCAAAGCTCAAACCGAGAAAAGTCCCATCACACCATGGTTATTCGAAATGGCAAGGAAAGGCTAAAATCCATTGTCGAAACCTAGAAATATCCATGCGAATAATAGTAAAAGAACAAAATAACAACATGCACATACCATGCATGTCAAAACTAGCTAGGAAATCATACATGTTACCTGCAATTATTCCTATTGAAGTTTCTTGATCCAACTTTTCCTTCCTTGATCCTTGCTTTTCTTTGCTTTCCTTTTCCTTCCTTTGCTTTCCTTATCCTTCCTTTTCTTGATTTATTTCGTTTTCCTCTTGGTGCTATCCTCTCTGAGACTAACTCCAAAGCTGAACTGACAAAAGTCTACCAATTGATGCTCAAAACCATTTTTATTATTGATTCCTCTAATTTCTTCATTTTCCATTATTTTTCTTCAATTTCCTCCCTTAGTGAACAATTACCAGCTCATTGTTATAGGTCACACTCCTAATGAGTATCTGATTTCATCTGGAAATGCTAATGACCAAAAAAAATCCATCGCCGACCTTCCCTTCTATGCTACACAATTCCTTAGGCAATCCAGACACCCCCTTCCATGCAGTCACTCACCTTCCAAGTTCCCCGACATCCCCTATCCCAGGTGATCCATCCCTTGGAAAGGTTTCCTCACATTGGAAGGCCCAAAAACCAAGGCATATCGTTGCCTCAAAACCAAGGCATATCTCTACATCAAAACAATCTTATCAGTCATAGCATGCTCATGGAAATCAATGGACACTATTGGGTATCAGTGTCCCAAAATGACCTTGCTCTTGAATGCTTTACTGGCATACTACTACCTGTTCCAATTCCTTTTTCCGCTACTACTAATTCTTACAGTCAGTTTCAACCGGCTAACCCTGGAATTTCCATGCTTTCCTGTATCTAGCACATAATTTCCATTAGACTAAAAGGAATTGAAATAAATTCAAATCATACCTCATTGGTGGCCCGTCAATAAGGTACACTTGCAATTTTTTTCACTTACTGTCAAAACTAGGTCTTGACTAAATCATAATGTATAAACATATAAACATATCACATCTATCTAGCTCAAATGCAACCATATTAATAAAAATCTTATATCACATGTAATCATTATAAATCAGAGTCATAGATCACATACATAGTTAAAACTGAAATAAAATACTAATACTTACCTTTCCAGTGATTATTTTCTTCTGTCTTTGGTCTTTGTCCTTTTTGTACACACACTGAATCGGTTGCCAAACTCGGGAAGCACCTATTGCCTTCTCTTTAAGAAACAGGTGAATCCAGAGACTATACCACCTCCTTCCTCAATATCAACAACAAGGGTATCCAAAAACTAAACTGCCTCAACCCTCAATATCAATAACAAGGGCATCTAGAGACTAAACCACCTCAACCCTCAATAGAAACATGGGTATCCTGAGACTAAGTTGCCTCAACCATCAAGAGAAACAATAAGATCCAGACAATACCATACCTGTTTGTCCTGTCACACTGTACCACACATACACATACATAGTGTACCACAACACATACACCTACACTTGGTGTACAACAACACATACACCTACACCAAGTGTACAAAAAAATACATACACCTGCACCCGGTGTACAACACAACACATACACCTACACTTGGTGTACAACAAAATACATACACCTACACCTAGTGTACAACACAACACATAAACCTACACTTAGTGTACAACACAACACATACACCTAAACCCAGTGTAAAACACAACACACATATGTACACACTGTACGATACCACAAATACACATGTCGCAATACAACGACTACAAAATACCTGTAACACCATACCAAATATACACAACACAACATGTACGACAAATACACAACGACACCTGCACAATGTGTACACAACGCCACATGCACACAACACCCCATGTACTACATGTACACAGTGCCATATGCAGACAACACCATATGTACAATCATGCACACAACACCACATGTACATAACACTTCATATCCAACATGCACACAACACCACATGTACATAACACTTCATATCCAACATGAACACAACACCACACATACAACATGTGCATGGCACCATCTCTACACAACACTACATAAACAGCATGTACACAACACCATATATACACAACACCTCATGTACACAACATCACAGGTACAACATGTACAACATATACACAATAATAGTACCACACATCCAGAGATTACATTGTCTCTACTAAGAAACCTTGCTTCTAGTGTCTTTCCACCATCCATGTTTTCCCCAGCATGCCACAAATCACACTACTTTCATTTTGCTGATGTATCCTTCATCATTACCTGTCCATAACATAAACATAGGCATAGTACAAGCACACAATGCCAAATCATATCCACATGATACTGACCTCATAAATATGTTAGGGCTACACTTTCCACTTGATTCCTCATAAACCAAAGACCTCTTCATGTCATTCACCTACATAAGAAATCATTCCTCCACAAGAATGATCCCTGACAACCCTGTCATATAATGACATATATACATACATATAAACATTAAAATAAACAATCATGATCCTCGACGACCCTTTCAGAAAACGACATACATAGATACATGTATACATATATAGACATAAGTATAATCCTAATCACAACATGATTACTAGATATCATAAGGTCAAGGTTAAGAGAAGTCCCTTTATCCGTGCGCAACATGCGTAACATCGAGAAAAATAGTTCCCAACTTAGCCAATGCATCTTATTCCTCAAATCCATTTAATTTACCTTTCCTATTACCTTTCTCATGATTGTCCTGCCACAACCCATTACCCTAATGGACCCAACTAGTCCAATTGGATGTCATATTCTTTCCCTCAGCTTCCCTTTACTCATGCCCGAGCTTCATCCAAGTCTTACATTACCTGTTGGGTACCACATAGATCTCCCTGAGCTCCATCAACTTTCCTCTTCCCCAACCAATTCCCAATACCCTCAAAACATAAAAGGCAAGAACAAGAAGAAAACAACAAGAGAACCATGAAAAACTAATAACAGTATGACACTACAAACAAAGTGGTAAGGCCATACACTAGACATAAACAAAACTGCAAATCAAGCAAAAGAATTCACAGAAGACCGAAAGTACCAAAATAACAACAAACATCATGACTTAATCCCCATGGGTTTTCCAAGGGAAATCTCAACTCGAGCCTTCTTTAAGATTTCATGGAAGTCTCTTTTTCCATGCAATCCCCTGCATAATACTGCCATAAACACACAACTTTCAATGTATAAATAAATATAACAATATATCAGGTACCTAGCCTTGTTGTGCTAAGAATGTTTCCTTGTAACTAAACACATTCAAACCATCTCTCAAGGGATTCCATGGCAGATCTAGCTATAACTAGAAACTAGCTAATATACATGTCAAATACATGTTCATGAATACAACACATATCCACATAATGCCAGATGAAATCAATGTTAAGAAGACTTCCTATATGTAAGGCACTCATTAGTTTGGAATTGCGGTTTCCAAACATAGCCAAATTAATTCTCTTCCAATTCCTTTCTTTTACCTTTTTCTGCTGCAATTGAGTCTTAATATTACTATGCGCTATCACATTCATGCAGATGTTAGTGATATAAATAAATCGACTATTACCTTGTCATGATATTACCAACCATGTTGCCTTGAAACTGCTCGCACAAGTCAATCACATGTTCTAAGACCAAGACATCATATCTATTAATTTGAAATCAATCCGAGGAAGAGGATATAATTTTTTGACAACAATTTTATTGAGGGATCTATAGTCTATGATGAGACACCATTCTTGGAATAATGAAGGTTGGGGTCTACGGGGTCATTCTAGACCTCCAAATTTCAGAACAGGAAGCATCAATGCTAATGTTTTTTGTTGTTGTTTTTGAACCTTTATATATATATATTATATATATATATATATATATATATATATATATAATCATTGGGGAATGTTTATACCAGCTATAAAGGCACATGAAGATGAAGAGTAGCAGTAGTTCCTCTTGCATATAAAATGCAAATAATTAGTTGCTATGCACAAAAAGGGACGGGCCATGACTATAATGTCCAAGGATTTGATACAAGGGCAATATTTCACCCAAATAATGATGATTTTTCTTTAAATTTGAGAGGTGGTTGGAATTATAGATTCTTTGCTCTTGATAGCCATGGAGTTTGGTACTATTACCACATGGCAAATACAATGGGCAAAACCATTGTGAACCACAAGCCAACACCTTACTCAAAAGGGACATCATGCAACCAATCATATATCTAGCTTATTTGGTCATTTGCTTTCATATCACCACCATGGGACATCACAATATGAGATGCTTATTCCATATCATGCTATTAATCTACTTACACCAACTATTAAGGTGGATGTAGAACAAATGGCTTTTTTGTTTTTTGTTTTAGAAAAAATTCACCATCAAAATGGTATACTTTGTAGGAAGAAAGTGCAATAAATCATACAGATTTGATTGAGAAAATAGAAGGAGTAAATGATTCACTTATGTGTTTTCAAATGATGCAACATAATCTTCCTTGTAGTCCAATCAATAGTGGACATCAATGCACAACTCGTGAGAGCATCTCATTGGGAAACTCTTATGGTTTTGATTAAACAATACCTGAAGACAATGCATTATAGAATTGTGATTCTATAGGGTGTTGTGACCATTTGGGTAGAGGTTTACAAGGATTCAAGACACCTGGAAAGTTGGAGCACTCGATATTTTCAAAAAAGTTCCCAAAGATGTTGTTAATGCAAATTGTGTTTCACCAAACTAGACTAGGCCTCATTGAGCCTTGGTGTTTTACTTTGCATTGAATGTTTGAGGATTCACTACAACCTTGGTGTTCATATATATAAGGTCATGCCTTTGACCATTTACCTTAAGGTTTTGGACCCTTTTGCTATCAACGTGTTATAATCTCTTGGTAATACTTGTGCCAATTCAATATAGGAGGATCTTCTAGAATATGGCAAGAATTTGAGAGAAGATGGTATCTATGGTAGGTGAGTCACAGTTGAGGAAGAAAATATATCATATTCCTATTAACAAACTAGATGATAGATATATCCTTTCGATAAAGGAGAAGCTAATATAGGAAAAATATGTTGGAAAATGGTTTGTACTCAAATCAAAGCTAGATCCTCATCCCCCATCAGTTGGTTGTAAAAAATGGGATGTTGTATATATTGACCAAGAAAAAAATTTAATGATAAATACGTCTATAATTTATTTTATTTTATTTTGTGTAAATAATGATCCATCCAAGGTAATTATTTCCAAGTGCCAAGGAAATTGCACCATTAAGGTTTCAATATTGTGATCTTTCTAATATTTGGTTAGTTTTCATCGTTTTATTGAAAATTGGCACATTTGTAAGACAATCATATAAAGAGAAAAGTGAAATTGACACAATTCTTGTGAAAGTTCTTCCATGCATGCAATGTGAATATAGCATTGCATAGGTGAAAGGTGAAAACAAGGCTCACATTAATGACATTAGTGAAGGATAACTAACAATTAAACTCAACTAAGCTTTTCCAAATCATTTTAAAAATATTTTGGAGACACTAAAAGGTTCAAGTCCATCCCTCACTAATGTCTATAAGGATGATGAAAAATACACATAAAGTGCCATTCAAGCCATTCATGGGCACACTCAAGGAGACAAGACAAGCCTTGTTGCAATCTAGAAGAACCCAAAAATTGACCACGCTGAGGTTTATTTCCATGAGATATTTTTTGGGTCCATCTTAGATGTTGCAATGAGAACAATAGTTTCATTTGATAAGGAAAATACAAAATGATCAGAAAAATCCATGCTATGGAATGAAAAATTTCTTTGAAAATGGAATTGTATATTATTACTTTACTATGCCTGTATGTCAAATCCTCAAAAACAAGTTTATGAGCAAAATTGTTT
Organism: Pinus taeda; assembly: GCA_000404065.3. Taxonomy (NCBI): domain Eukaryota; kingdom Viridiplantae; phylum Streptophyta; class Pinopsida; order Pinales; family Pinaceae; genus Pinus; species Pinus taeda. The sequence continues at coordinate 17,158 of APFE030042894.1, read as the reverse complement.
CTTCTCAAATTATAACTAAGAAATAGTATTAAGGTTATCGGGGATGCAAGCTAAGGAAATATTGTGTGGTGCAACAAAATTTGTAGTAGCCATTTTATGTATATATATGGAATATGACAAAACAAGCCCATGCTTATGTTATTAAAGTGGGATTTTCATTGGTGTAATTGTAGCAATAAGGCCATTGTAGCAACATATGATATTTTTAGCAATGCATTTGATCACAATCATTCGGGTCATTTTAAAAAAGAATAGTTATTCTCATCGTTGAGCGGGGTATTACAAGTGACAATGTTGTAGCGACCCAATTTAAGATCAACAAAATTGAATTAGGAAGGCCTATCTTTATAAGTCATGCATACACATCAAAAGTGGGTATAAATATAAAGGTTCACAGAAATTGTAAGGCCATTTCTATAGTGAAATAACATAAAGTTGTGGAGTTGATAAATTCATCACCAGTGACCATGATGGCAACAAAAGATGCAACAAATAGAGGAATTGGCAGGCCATATGAAGAGAAAGGCATCTAATGATACCTGTATTTTCAAGGAACAAAATGATATTAGCTCATATTTAGAGCTCCAATGTCGAAAACAGACTCTCTATTCCACTCTGTCTAAGATTGCAGCCCATCGGCCCCGCCTATCTCTTCTTTCCCAATTTTAATGAGCGTGTGAGTTTAAATATCGGTACGGTGGGTGGACATATCAAGGTGAGCTATTGACCTAATGGAAACTACATGCTATGTTCAGTTTCGTGTTGGTGGTGGCCCGAGGTCAAACCCCCGTGACTCCATTTTAAACCAATGAAAATTGTTGTATATACATATAACATAACATATAACACACACATATACATATACATATACAAGATACATTATCACACACACAACACACACACACACACACACTACACACAACATATATATATATAACCATTTATAAACATAGCCGTTATAACTTGACTGCCAAGTTGGCCACCAATCGAGTTGGTTGGGGTCAATTTGGCCGTTCTTTGATCTAGTATTGGTTTTGTTGTGATTCAAAGAGTTTGTTTTTTGGGCCATTAGGGATCCACCTGGATCATTCCTCCCCACTGAAGGACTTTTGGTCCTCCAAAAGTATAAACAATACTACAACCTTGATTTGCATAACAAATGTCTCTAATAGGCCATGTTCCCATCCTTCAACTTTGTACTTCAAAACTAGGAATAATGAAGCAAACACCTATAACCATATGCAAATCTATGGTTTCCAATGCATGTCCAACTTGCAAGATTAAAAAAAGACCATACTTTCCAAGAGTTCATAAAACAATCAGGTCAAGTTTTACAATAGAACCCATACCCTTTGCTATCCAACTAAAGGCCAAAATATCACTATGTTGCATATTCAAGTGATGTTATACACTTCATCACTTTTTACAAGTTTTTCCCATCTTTGGGGTCTTAAAAAAAAACATGTGATTTATAATGATAGCCATACTCAACTACTTAAAAAGGCTACCCATCTCATACCTAACCAGGATAATGGGCTTTCTTCATGTTGTTGGCTTCCTTGTTGAACTGCTTCATCAGCTAGTTCCTTCATAGGTGATTTCATATGCTATCAGTCCTTCTTTGGGTGTATCTCTAGATGGAGTTGCCAACATGTGGATTTATGATGTCCACCCTTGTTGCAATGGTTGCAATTTGTCTTCTTCCTCCATAATTTATTGACCTTCTTTTGTGTCTCCTTCCTAGATTACATAACCTTTCTTGAATGGATGTCTTTGGTGTGGCTCTGTTGAAGTGAACTTGGCTTTGTTATTCCTTTGAAATGCTCACTATTAGTGGAAAATTGTGATGCTCTCTCAACATCCTACACTAACTCATACTTTTCGCTTAAGCCTCTCCTGTTTCTATCGGTTCGGAGTGTCTTTTATCGATGGTCTAGGAACTCTCTCCCACTTCCTCTCCGATGTAGCCTAGTCTTGCGTATCGAGGTAGTTCCACCACTTGGATGGTATTCACAATGCCTTGGCCATTAATTCCTAAGCCTTTTCCTTCATATCCCATCTTCTTCATTAGCTTCGAACCAATGCTTGTGGCGTGCCTTTCAAATTCACAAAAATCATCATCATAGTGGGAACATGAAATTGAAGAATAATTGACATTGTTTAACTCATTTGTCGATTCTGAAGTGGGCAATGATGGCTTTGCTAAGCCTTCTCTACACTTCAACTCTTCAAAGGCCTCTTCTATGGCTTGTAGCTGAATCTACAATCTCTGTTTCTCCTCTTCCACTTCTTATAGCAATCTCCTCAACTCAACATTCTCTGCTTGAATGTTCTTGTTGATCTCCTCATTTGAATGATGAGAATAAGAGGAAGAAGAAGAAGAAAATTCATTTGAAGATGGAGTTGGATGACCAAGAGGGTATCCTCCAAATCCCTGGTTCACTGAAGCATCATCCCCTGCTTTAACTTTCTTCTTCTTTCTTTCTTTAATAATTTCTTCTCATAATCTACAAATAATCTATCTACCTTATTTTCCATATTGTAGAAATATTTGTAAAGAGCCTCTTCATTCCCTACAAGAATGGCTTTTTTCTCCATTTTATTTCTTTGCGTTGCATGTCCAATCTATGGTTATCATCAACACTCACAAGTCATATCAGAAAGAAAACCTATCTGATACCAAACTTGATCCAACATTCTCTACTACCAACATGATTTAGGATCTTTTCTTCGTAGGTCTTTTCAGAATTGCATGAAAGAGAATGTAAAAACCATATATGCAAACACTTAAAGAAGAAGAAACACAAGGAGACCATAAAGGCAATGCAACCAATATTTGATAATGGAGTTCATCCAATGTGGACTACATCCCTGGGCCCTGCTTGAATAATGGGGAGGCCCCTTCACCCATCTCAACAAAAATGAAAATGAGCACATTTCAAAATACATCATTATACCTCTAATCCTAGGCGTGAACTGAAAATGAGATGCTCAAATCTCAAAATAAACTGCACTAGTAAAATCCTCTTGAAATTTCGAGTAAAATGAGTATAAACTTAACTATATTCTGCCATGGTCAACTCTGGTCCCTTAGAGGATCTTTAGATTCCATAGTAGAATCCTCTCAAGAATATTTTGAAAATATTCTAGGGAATATTCCTTAGGAATATACTCTCAAAATTTGTGGTCACAAGATTCTGAATCCAAGTTCTTGTGCTTTGGGTTCAACTTTGTTTGAGTTCTGTGGCTCGTTGGGCCAACTGGTATCCTCCTCCCCTATTTGAATGAGAGTGTGAGTTTAAATATTGGGGTGGTGGGCAGAAATATCAAGGTGGGTCATTGGCCCAATGACAACCACGTGCTATGTTAAGATTCGTGTTTGTGGTGGCCCAAGGTCAAACCCCTGATGCTCCATTTTAAACTAATGAAAAATATTATCGTTTAACTATATATATATATATTATAAATATATATAATATATATATAATATATAAATATATATATATAATAAATATATATATATATATATATATAATATATATTTATATATATAATATATTATATATATATATATATATATATATAATATAAACATTAAAACTATTGAAAAAATATATTTCTTGTAACCACCAGTCAAACATATAACCATTTTATAAATTATCCATTATAACTTAACTACTGAGTTGGTCGGCAACTGGGTTGGTTGGGGCCAATTTGTCTATTTGTTGGGTGCCATGTGGCACCATTTGTTTGGGCCACAAACCACCGCCAATTTTAGCGGACACTGTCAGATTTGGTAGTTCTTCTAAATCTAACTTTAATTAAAACCTTTATGAAATTTATCAGATATTTTCCAAACTTAACTGAAAATTTGGCCAGAATGCCAAATTTGGTGAATCCCCAAATTTATCTGGCACCAAGTAAATCTTGTCCTTTTTCTAAGTTTGATCATAACTTTGATTGGACATAACTTTCGCATATGAACTCAGATTGAGGCGTTATTTGCATCGTTGGATTCCTTATGATGAACTCTTTGATCTGAGCCTGATTTCACTATGATTCGAAGACTTTGATTTTTGGGCCATTACAGATCCACCTAGATCAATAGGAACCCATCCTAGCCCAACAAAATGATTTACATCATATCATGAAAGTTGCCAAAGTAATGGGGTGGAATTTTTTTTATTAATTTTGGGATCAAATAGGCAATTCAGACCATTCTAAAACCCATAAATGGTACCCTAATAACTAATGGCCCACACAATGGGAGGCTAATGATCAATGGAAAATGGATAGCTTTCTTTAATTCCACCTCATCAACACCAACTTAGGTGAAGTTTTCCTAAGATGGGGATGGATAGGAAATGGACATTTCAAAGCCAAACAATCCTTTCATTTTGCAACAATATGGCCTTAACTGAGTTAATTGTGACAATGGGACAAAGTTTGGAATCATGAGTTATGCCTAAAAATATTAATTTTTCTACGGATGATCAGGCTATAAAAACCTCTAATGTGGGACAGGCTTACCAATTGGGTTTTTTAGTACCTTTTATATGTTCCATGTCTTTAGTTATGGAGGACACCTAAGACCCACCTATTTTTATCTTGCAAGGTATTAGGTTATGTTTTGGATAGAGGGGCAATGCTTTTCCAACAATTAGATAGATCCAAATAAGAGGTCATAACTACCAAATATTAGTGGAGGAAATATCACTTTAAGAATAACATCCTCAACCTAGCATGATTTTTTTTCCCATGCTTCTTATTGTGGAATTTTTGGAAGGTAAGGAATAGATGAATCTTCAAATCCAAGGCCTTTTAGGAAGAGAAAGTTTGGAAGCTTGTACTTTAAAAAAAAACCAGAGAAAAAATTGGTACTAGAGTGTGAGATCTAGAGAACAAATAATTATCTTGCTCAAAGTCTCTAATTATAAAAGAGTTATATGTCATGGATTTTATTCAATGGTCCACACATCATTCTCAACCCAAAGGCACACTCATGCCTAAAAATTTGAAACCCCATGCCCAACAATATAGAACTAAATTTTGATGTCACTTCCAAAGAAAACCCAGGACCAATAGGATTGGAAGGAACCTTAAAGAACCATGAAGGATATTTTTTATGTATATTATATGAATGGTTGTGGTACAATTCAAATACTGGCAAAAAATTAGAGAGAATCATCAGGGGAATTGAGCCTTGTTGCTAACAAGGAATTCACTTATCTAACAGTCGAAGGTGATTCATGCATGACAATCCAATTTCTTTGCAATATCATATATTGAACCAATATACTAAAATTATCATAAAATTGGTTCCTTTCAATAGGATATTCTATGGTATCCCACTTAATAAATACTCTCCCTTATGCTATCCCATAACACATTAGAATATATAATAATGTGTTGGTAGATAGGCTATCAAATGAAAGGGTTACTCAGCCCATGCCAATATAGGTTTGGAGCTTAGTGGATAAAATCCCAAACTCACTCCATTCAAACTATATTGTCATCATCCACAAAGACTCTCAAGCCTTGGATGGGGTGTTAGTAAAAGTGCATGGAAAAGTAAGATACTAGATGTGGTGGTTGAGATTAACCTCATGACCAGGTCAATGAACGTGGGAGTAGTAAGTCATAAGGTTGCAAGGAGTTCCATGTAGGAGATATTTTTTCCACCTCCTTCCTTGCAAGTGTTGCATGTCCCTACTCATTTCCACGAGCATGGGAATAGTGAGTGTTAATGGTTTGTGTGAGGGATTTGGCCCATCAAGTTGGTGGATTGGGTGGGTGCATGTAAATGAGACCTTTTGTTTGATAGTGGCTTGGATTTTATTCACACGAAGGATAGCCACCATGAGTGAGATACCATGTTATATGCAAGATGATTTCAAATAGTTTAATGGGAAACATGAACTCTACTCACTTTACCAAAGGATTTTATAATTTTGTTGACTAGAAGAGTTTTTGGATTTATCATGCAAGGTTCCTCTAGGTTATGCTTTGCCCAACTTCATTCTTTAATTTCTTAGAGCCAAGAATAGTGTAGAGGGGACTTGCAAATGGAGGGAATTTGGGCTCTCCATATGCCAACTAAGGAAAGTCCAAGATTCATGGCATTGTCTCAATGCAATAATAGAGGGAAAAATTTGTGTCAGGCCAGGCAGTAACTCCACAAAACAAACTACTGATTTGTATGTTATTCCATAGGTAGGTCATTGTTATATACAATAGGGAGTGATTGTTCAGTTCATCTCCCGATGACTATTCACATTCCTAATTTAATTATTTACATAAAATTCTCCCAATCATGAAGATTAGGTGTCAACATTCCCCCCCTTAATCTGAAGGGATGTTGGTAAGTCCAAGCATCATTCTGAATCGTTCAAGCTTTTCCCTTCCACGCTTTGGTGAAGATGTCTGCAATTTGCTCATTTGTGGAACAATGATAGAGATGAATTGTTTCGGCCTCAACATGATGTCGAATCAGATGATATTTAGTACTGATGTGCTTCGTTCGATCATGGAACTTTGGGTTCTTGGCCAAATTTATTGCAGAGGTATTGTCAATCACGAGTGGAGTTGATTGTACTTGTTTTACTTGCAAATATTCAAGAATTTTCCTGAGCCACAATTTCTTTTGTTGCTTCAGCTGCTGCCATGTATTCTGCTTCTGTTGTGGAATTTGCTGGGACTAATTATTTGTGTGATCTCCAGGAGACAACTCCTAATCCAAGACTCATAGCATATCCTGATGTTGATACCCCAGTTGCTTTGTCTCCATCGAAGTCTGAATCAAAGTATCCAATCAAACTAAATTCATCCACCTGTGTATACTTGATTCCAAAGTCTTGAGTTCCCTTGAAGTACCTTAGAACTCTTTTTGCCGTAGACCAATGTCCCTCACAAGGCTTTTGCATAAACCTGGAGAGGATTCCAACAACAAACAAAATGCCTGGTCTGGTAGTAGTTAGGTAGTTGACACTTCCTACAAGTTGTCTATACTTTGTTGCATCCTAAAATTATTTTCCTTCAATAGATGTGAGCTTTAAGTTTTGCTCCATTGGAGTAGTAACAGGATTGCACTCTGTCATGCCGAACCTGTTCAACAGATCTCCAATGTATTTCTTTTGAGAAAGAAATATGGACTTTGGATGTTGGGTTACTTCTCTCTAATGCTAGTAGTAGGATGAACATAGCCCATCAGTCATTTCAAAACTTTTCCCCTTTCGTTCTTTATGGATGCAATGTAGCTTTCATTGTTCCCTGTCATCAAATATTCATCGAACATATACTGCACATGATTACAACTGTTTTGCCAACTTTTGACAAAAGTTGCATTCATCAGATTCAAAAATGTTTGAGAACTGATGTTTCAGAAGTATGGGCTCAATTAGTTTTTTCTCATACCAGGCTCGCGGGTGTGCTTGTTGGCCAACAGGATTCACAAGTTTGCGATATTTTATGTTCATGGTCCTTTTCATAGAAAATCCTTCAGGTCTGGACATAAAACATTCTCTTTTAGATCTCCATTCAGATCCTTTAGCTGACTATGTGCAAAGTGTCGATGGTAGCCATTTTGCTGATTGGTGGGGGGCAAAAGTATCCTCATAATCAACCCCTTCCTTCTATGCAAAACCTTTTGCCACAAGCCTATCTTTGTGCTTGTTAAGTGAGCCATCAGCTTTATACTTGTTCTTGTAGACTCACTTGCAGCCAATTGGTTTGGTTCCTAATGGACGATCAACCAGCTTCCAAGTGTCGTTCTTTATGAGGGCGTCATAATCCTTTTGCATTGCTTCTTTCCATTCATCATGAGAAGCAACTTCTTTGAAGGAATTTGGTTCGAAATCTATAGACAAGTTCAATTCACAATAATAATAAACATCCATATCAACAGGTGAATTAGAGTCATCTACATCACCTCCATTTTGCCGGTTTGAATTTCTAGTTCCTGTCTTTCCAACTTCATCAGGATGTGCACTTTCAAGTGTCATTGTCAGCCACTTTGGGGAACGTTTCCTTGATGGTATAGGCTACTCCGTTGATTGAGTTGGGACTAAATCAAGATTGAGACTCTCAATTCTATCAATTACATCACTTAAAGCATCATCCGTTATTGGAGTTTCATGTGGGGGAGAGTGTTATTTAGAAGAAGATTCCACATGTTGATCTAGTATAGGAATCCCCCCTTCAAGATGTGGAATTTGATTATTAAATTCCTAAAATGATTTTTCTTTTGCGAATCTATCCAAGCGATCAAGTTTCCGCTCAACAACATTTTCATATTTGGATGATTCAATAAAAATTATGTCTCTAGATAGAATGAACTTTTTATTTACTTCATCATAGAGACATTATGCCTTGAAGGTGTTTGAATATCCCAGAAAGATACACTTACGACTTCTAGCACCAAGTTTGTTTCTATGTACCTTTGGTATCAAGGCATAACAGGTAGAAACAAAGACCCTGAGATGCTTTACCGAAGGAACATGTCCACACCACATTTTGTATCGAGTCTTGTTTCTTATAGCATTAGATGGACATCTATTCTTTACATATGAAGCACATAGAATAGCATCAACCCAAAACATTATCTTTACATTTTTGAAGAAGAGTGTTGAGTCTTGAAAATGTCATTGATTTCCATTACACTTTCACTATTATGTCCATTATATCACCTCCATTTCACTACTATGTCACCACATTCATCCCACTTTCATTATCATTGGGCCACATTTATGTTTTTCCAATCTTTACTAATTCTAAGCCTTTTAAGTGAATTTGTGGTTAAAAATTAAGAAATAATGTACATAAGCTTATACATAACAAATGGGTTGAGATTGTTGACATGTGTAGGTTGAAAGAAGCTTCCAGAAGACCCTTATGTGGCACTCCAAGGCCAAATTCGAATTTGAGTGGAAAGAATCATGGGATCATGAGGATATGTGTCACATCTCCTAATTGTATTGTAACTCTAAAAATACATGTGTCTTATCAGTTCCTATTTTGATTAGGACTCTAGAGATAGAGGGAGAGATTCATGGACTCTCATTAATGAAATGACTTCTCATCTTTTTTTATAAATAGGAGATCTCTCTCCTTCATTTGTTAGCTTATTGGTCTCAGCTTGTAAGATTAGAGTTTGGAGTTCTTTAGCTTGGAGTTTGTAGTTCTTCCTTGATGGCTTTTGAAAGATTTGGAGAGCTTTGTTGTAATTTGTAATTTTGAAGAATTTGAATAAAGTTTTGATGTTCTCAACATGGAAGGAGATGTGAAGTAGATGTCATGGAGCATATTAGAATTTAAGGTAGAGTAGATTTCATTTTGTAAATTTTGCTTTGATTTCATTATGTCATTTGATTGCTTTCAAGTTTGATAGATTAGATTTTTCGTTCATGCAATTTTAATTCATGCAAGTGTGTTCAACCGGTTGATTGTAGATTACTAATGCACAGCTTTTTAATGACTAATGACATGATGGAATTATCTTGTCCTTCTACTGATTTAGTTTCTTAGTTCTAATTCTAGCACTTTTTATTTCTTTCAGTTTTGTTTTGTTCATTTACTTTTCTGCAAAATAGAGATTAGATTACTCATGTCATTTTCAGTTACCTCCTATAGCCAGAGCGAGTCGAATGGTGAGGGATTGAAGTATGAATGCGTAGTTTGATATTAGTTTCATTTTTATGCAATTTAGATATCAGATTACTCAATTTGTTTATGATTACCTCCTATAGCCAGAGCGAGTCGAATGGTGAGGGGTCAGAATATGAGTTGATGTAATATGATTTAGTTTACTTTGCTTACAGTTTTTGAATTGCTTTAAGTTCAGTTTTCTTTTTATACAGCAACAAGGATACTGGGTTTCATAGTCACTAGCTCACTATTTGGTTTAATTAGAATTTAGGTACATTTTTATTTTCTCTTAGTAATTGATTTCATCATTGCAAGTTTGAATACTAATTCCATCAATAACATGTTTTGAGATCTTTTGAAGTGTTAAGTTTTGGAAGTTACTATTAGGGACATAGACTTTGTCTTGAAATCTACATCCATACTTGACCTTTAAAAGTATTCTTAAGACCTTAGAATAGGATTTCCATTTGCATTAGATACCTTAGGAAACCAACAAAAACAAAACCCTAAAACAAAATAAATTTTTTAAAACAACGAAGTAAGAAAAGGGTTAACTAAGCACATATGGTGCACCACACTTCATCAGTTTACGATACCCGGATTGATAATTTATGTAGAGAAATTTAAGACGTTAAATTGACTAGAAATTTTTGGCGCCATTGCCGGGGAAGTGTAATTAGGAGACCTTATTTCTTACATCTAAAAAATTAATAATTCTTGAATATGCTCTCCTCCTGCACTTCGTGTGATCTGGAGGATCAGAAAAATGATTGTTAAGTAAAAAAAAAAAAATAATAATACTTGAGTATGCTCTCCTCCCATACTTTGTGTGATCTGGAGGATTAGAAAAAGGATTGTTATGTAAAAAAAAAAAGAGGAGACAAAATAAACTTCATCATTTCAATTGATTCAAATAAAAAAAAAAAAGAGGAGACAAAATAAACTTCATTTCATTTCCATTTTCACTCCACTCACTTCATTTCACTCCATGCCATCCATTTCATTTCATCAATAAAAGTTTTTTTCCCCATGATCATTTCCATTCAGATAGTTATTGCTTAACTATCTCTATTTAGCTAAGTGGTTGTTGTGCCAAGTTTCCGCAGCTGGAATCAGTTTCCGCAGCCAAAAGCAGTTTCCGCAACCACCACTCTGTTTTTCAAATTTATAGTCAAGATGTTAGTGCAATAAAATAAAAATGCAGGTATGACTAAGCATATGCTATGAAGACATGTACATGGAGCATCTACAGACATCAATAAGGAGCAATTGAGTAAGAGCTAATGGACAACAAAGACAAGGATTCTAAAGGTATGGGCAAAAATTTCTTTCAAATAGCAATTAAAGGCACAATTTTTCATTAAAGCTCACTATGTGCAATGATTATTTCGATAGCTCCACTACTATTTCACAACCTTACTCCATAAACTATACATTTACTCCTTAAGCGATCTCATGATTATTTTTCGGGTTCAATTTATAGATGACTGCACTTCCACACTCCACAAGTTTCACGTCCACTTTGTATGGATCCCTCATGCTGCCAATAAGTCAAACCAATACATTGCTGACTTTGTAATATGATTTCCATGGCTTCAACATGTCAATTGTTCCCAATCCAATGACTTCAATTCAACATTACAAACCCCATGTGTAGTCTCTCGATTGTGGTTTTGTTCAGCGATTCTCCACTTTTCTTTATGAAATGGCTTCACGATTCTTCAAATAGTGAATTCTTCATTAGTGTGCCTTTCCTGTGGTTGGATTGGAAATTTCTGTAGCTTCCCTCCCTCTTCAATGAATGCCTCCAAATCAGCAACTATGTTCATCTCAGAAGAATTTCATTATTCATATACCAATTGTGAGGGCAAGTGATCGGGTGACCTGTGAGACTGTTGCGGAGATAAACCCTGCTCCTGCTCCTCTTGACCTTCTCCTTCTGACTCATCAGACGGTCTCCCACATAGTCTTACAATAAGGATCAACATTTTGCAAAATACCACTATCAAACAAAGACGTAGTCTTACCACTAATTCCAAAATTCTACAGGCCGAATGCAGAACAGTAAAACTCAGAAAAACGTAAACACTGAAAAATGTCAAATTTCAAATGTTCGATTTTCCCAAATGGTAGTGAACTTGAAGAAAATAAAACATGGGTTTCTTCACCAACTAGATCAATTAGATAACCCAGAAACTGTTTGAAGATATTCATGGCGGTTTGGGAGACATTTGCGGTTCTTTGGAGCACATTTTTGACTGCCGCGTAAAAAAAAATGGAATTTTCAATTAAATGAACAGACAGTGATTTAATTCGGCTCTGTGATGGCACCTACTCTACCTCTACCATGTCTTCCACCCTTTGCCACCACGTCTTCTTCCCTTATGCCACACGTTTGTAATTCATCCAACACCTGTTTAACAAACAATATGAATTGAATACGACTCTGTCTAACTCCATTTCGTGAACCAATTACATACGACAGTTGTGTTTATTGATTTGGTGGAGGGTTAACGGGTTCAAGTATAGCTACATCTCTTGTTCTCAGTAATATTCCAGTCATTCTGAAGGAGAATGTTTTTGATTTCTCGGCACAAAAGGTGCTGGAAAGAGTACAACATTGTCAATGCTATGTGGCGAAGAGCATCCTACGGGAGGGACTGCATACATTTTTGGCAAGGATATTCTTGCACATCCAAAGGCAGCACATCTACATGTAGGTTATCGTCCTCAGTTTGATGCCCTTCTAGAGTTGCTTACTATTCGAGAACATATCGAGTTCAATGCACGAATCAAGGGAGTTTCAAAGGAAATATTAGATCAAGTTGTGGAAGGAAAGTTCACAGAATTTGATTTATGGCCACGAGCAAACAAACCTTCATGTTCTCTAAGTAGTGGCAATAAACGCAAGTTATCAGTGGCCATAGAAATGATTGGAGATCCTCCTCTAATAATTTTAGATGAAGCTTCAACAGGTATGGACCCTATTGCAAAGCAATTTATGTGGGATGTAATCTCACGTATATCAACTAGACAAGCGAAGCTACTTTGTTCAGCAGAGGCATCACTAGCGAAACTGCCTGAATGGATTGTCACTATTGATGATCTTTAAGTTCATACAAGAGAAGCAAATTAATAGGCTTTTAATTTAAAATTTGATTGCTGAACCTGATCCCGATGACATTCAAGAAGGCTATGTTGTTGGTAGATTTAAGACGGCTCTTCACAGCATCACTCTGTTTTCAATTGATGATTAAGGTAATGGGCAGCGTGGAGACCTTGTTATAGACCCGACGAACTCACTCATATATACATCCTCCACATTTTTTTTTTCTTTTCCATGCACACAACCACTCCATTTCACAGTATTTTCTACACTCCGTTTTCATTAGTTGCGGAATCCAGCCACTTTCCGCAGCTGATTCAACTTTCTGCAGCTATTTTGTTAAACTCTAGGTTGTAGGTGTCATCAAGCAAAACAAGCCACATGGGTAGCTGGGGAAATGTTAGTACATGGATGGTGTCCTATTCACTTGATCCAATTCGATGAAAAAGGCCCCGGTCAAAATGAAGTCAAATTGTGTGTTATCATTAAGTCGCCACACTAAGTTGCTGCATGTCAAGAAAAAAATAATAATTTTGAATCAATGAAATGAATAAGTTATTTGCTTACTTTTCTGAAGGTATTGATTAATTTTGCTCTGATAATGAAAGGTGAATGGCTAACTTTGTATGCAAGATTCTTAGCTACAGAAACCGTGCACATTCCATAGCTAAAGTCCAATTCCGCAGCCAGAAAAATATCATTGTCCAAATCAGCCTATCTTTCTCATACAAAATCAGATTTTGATGATTTAAGTACCGTTGGAAAGATCTAAAAAATATCTACACAATAAGAAATCCATCATTAGAGTTTGAAATGGAAAATAATGAAATAAATTGCTGAAAAGAAGCAACATTCAACTTGGGCACCAATTCCAAAGCAGGTATAAATTCTTTTTGATTTTTCTTTTAAGAACTTGTTTCATTAATACGAATTCTTAGTTTTGTGTGTAAATATCATAACTAGAGAGATTGATCACCTCTCTCCTTTGATAACCTTACATTCCATTGCAGAAGAAGTATTATTTTTCTTGCAGGTTCCAGGAGGAAGGACAAATGACTACAAGAGAATGGTGTCTCTCTAAGAGACCAATTTGTTTCATAAAAGGATGATAAACAACAAAGAGGAAATATGTTGATGCAAAATCAAATCCAAACACTTAAAAAAACTTTCAGATACTATTGTCTCCATCACATCCATACCTCATAATAAACCATTCACCTCATTTCACTTCATATTTTCCATTTACATTCACATCCACTTTCCATTTCTCTTTGTCCATTCATAACCAACAAATAAAAGAAAGAGGCTCATTCACATGTTTATTGCCCATTGCCATTTCTACTCTCCATTGCCATCTTCCATTTTGATCTTTCATTTCCTGTCATTTTCATTCCGCAAACAAGCCCTGCTTCAATGCAAATTATTAAGTCCATAGTCCCTTGAGTCTAAGTTCTTTGTAAAAACACCTTGAGGCTTGCATGCCTTAATGGCAAGTCCTTATGCTGACAAACAATGGGAATACATTAATGTCCCTTGTTCATCAGATCTTCTAGGTGACTCGACATCGACAAATTCATTCGTACCTAGCAAGATGTGTTTGGACATCTTGACTCTCATTGTCATCAATGGTGAGAGTTCTCGTGTTGACTAGTGGCATCCATTAATGGCCACTAAGCCAACAATTTCCTACTATGTTCGACATCAGAACATCTTTTCACATAGTAGGAATTGTGCCAACAAGTTTTGAAGACATGAAGACTATTATTTTCAGCATTTTGGAGCAGATTCAACAAGTTTTAGTAGAAGCAATAAAAAGTCATCTTATCCCTCTATCCATGACTCCTCTTGTTCAGCCACTTGAAGAAGAATATGATCAGAAATTTTTTAGCCACCACACATACAACTCATCCATTACAAAGGGTAAGTGAAGGTACGTCATTTTCTAACTTTTGACCATAGAATTCCATAAAAAGCTAGAATGATAATTGTTGGAAAAACATTTCTCTTCCTCATTTCATAAAATTGCCAATACCATCAGTTGGGGGGAATACATTCATATTCATGTATTTCCATGTCCATATCATATTCAGGAGCCCACATACTTCCAACATATATTAATTATTACATTGCTATTATGAGCATGCAATGGCTTTTCAAAAAAAATGCTTAAAGGATAAATTGGATACAAACAAAATCATGGTTGTCACACAAGAACCAACCATCATGCAATCCAATCAAGATATACTTTGCAATAATAATAAAAATATCATTATGCAAAGTTCAAAGATCAAAATAGAAGGCAAAAAAAAAAATGGTTGTAACACAAGAACCAACCATGTTGCAATTCAAGAAAAACACTTTGCAAAACTATGAAGTTATCAAATGATATCATGCAAAGTTAAGCCAAAGCTCAAGGATCAAAAGAGTTAATGTAATATATATTGCATGAGGACATGCAATAGCTTCAGTTGGGGGGTATGTTGAGTCTTGAAAATGTCATTTATTTCCATTATACTTTCATTATTATGTCCATTATATCACCTCCATTTCACTACTATGTCACCACATTCATCCCACTTTCATTATCATTGAGCCACATTTATGTTTTTCCAATCTTTATTAATTCTAAGCCTTTTGAGTGAATTTGTGGTTAAAAATTAGGAAATAATGTGCATATGCTTATACCTAACAAATGGGTTGAAATTGTTGACATGTGTAGGTTGAAAGGAAGCTTCTAGAAGACCCTTATGTGGCACCCTAAGGCCAAATTCGAATTTGAGTGGAAAGAATCATGGGATCATGAGGATATGTGTCACATCTCCTAATTGCATTGTAACTCTAAAAGGACATGTGTCTTATCAGTTCCTAATTTGATTAGGACTCTAGAGGTAGAGGGAGAGATTCATGGACTCACATTAATGAGATGGCTTCTCATCTTTTTGTATAAATAGGAGATCTCTCTCCTTCATTTGTTAGTTCTTAAGTCTCAGTTTAGAGCTTAGCTTATAAGTCTCATCTTGTAAGCTTAGAGTTTGGAGTTCTTTAGCTTGGAGTTTGTAGTTCTTCCTTGATGACTTTTGAAAGCTTTAGAGAGCTTTGTTGTACTTTGTGATTTTGAAGAACTTGAATAAAGCTTTGATGTTCTCAACATGGAAGGAGATGTGAAGTAGATATCATGGAGCATATTAGAATGTAAGGTAGAGTAGATTTAATTTTGTAAATTTTGCTTTGATTTCATTATGTCATTTGATTGATTTCAAGTTTGATAGATTAGATTTTTCATTCATGCAAGTGTGTTCAACCGGTTGATTGTAGATTAGTAATGCACATAGCTTTTTAATGACTAATGACATGATGGAGTCATCTTGTCCTTCTGCTGATTTATTTTCTGAGTTCTAATTCTAGTTTTGTTTTGCTCATTTACTTTCATGCAATTTAGATATCATATTACTCTATTTGTTTATGATTACCTTCCTATAGCCAAGCGACTCAAATAGTGAGGAATCATAATATTATTTGATGTAGTATGATTTAGTTTACTTTCCTGCAAGTTAGTGATTAGATTACTTATGCCATTTTCAGGGATTGAAGTATGAATGAGTAGTTTAATCTTAGTTTCATTTTATGCAATTTCATTTCATGTAATTTAGATATCATATTACTCCATTTGTTTATGATTACTTTCCTATAGCCAAGCAACTCAAATAGTGAGGAATCATAATATTATTTGATGTAGTATGATTTAGTTTACTTTCCTACAATTTAGATATCATATTACTCAATTTGTTTATGATTGCCTCCTATAGCCAGAGTGAGTCGAAAGGTGAGGGGTCAGAATATGAGTTGATGTAATGTGATTTAGTTTACTTTTCTTACAGTTTTTGAATTGCTTTAAGTTCAGTTTTCTTTTTATACAGTAGCAAGGATACTGGGTTTCATAGTCACTAGCTCATTGTTTGGTTTAATTAGAATTTAGGTACATTTTTATTTTCTCTTAGTAATTGATTTCATCATTGCAAGTTTGAAAACCTTTTGAAAACTTTGATCAGTATTTCATCTTTTGTTTGATTGAAGTAGCTGCATATTTACACTTTTGTTTAAGTACTAATTCCATCAATAACATGTTTTAACATCTTTTGAAGTGCTAAGTTATGGAAGTTAACATTAGGGACATAGACTTCGTCTTGAAATATACATCCATACTTGACCTTTAAAAGTATTCTTAAGACCTTAGAATAGAATTTCAATCTGC
The DNA here is from genome assembly GCA_000404065.3 of Pinus taeda. NCBI lineage: Eukaryota > Viridiplantae > Streptophyta > Pinopsida > Pinales > Pinaceae > Pinus > Pinus taeda. Next base: position 158 of record APFE030042894.1, on the reverse strand, counting down.
ATTAGACACTTTAGGAGATCAACAAAAACAAAAATCCAAAACAAAATAAAATCTATAAAACAACGAAGTAAGAAAAAGGTTAACTAAGCACATATGGTGCACCACACTTCATCAGTTTACGATACCCGGATTGATAATTTATATAGAGCAATTTAAGA
>APFE030042889.1:0-11756 GCA_000404065.3 Pinus taeda | reverse complement strand
ATCAAGAACACTCACCAACAGAATATCCAACTGTATCGAGTTGTCAAAGCAGGCCAACTCCTTCAGCAGGGCAAGTGTTTCACCAGGGAACAGGTTCAGCAGAAGTTTCCTCATCTCATGGAGGAGCTCAACGCAATGGGGACCATTGCTTCCTAAGGGGGGAGGAATGATCCAGGTGGATATTGGTGGCCACCTGCCAAGTCCACCTGGACCCCCACCATTGTCATTCTCAGCATTTTCAGTTTCCTTAATTGTAGCACAACTTACTATTTTTAGCAGTTTTTCGGGTCCTGAACTTCCGGAGCCGTTTTGAGGCCCTAAACGACGTTTTTTTGGATCCCAGGGGCAACACGGGTCCATGGAACATGGACGTGTTGTCGTTCCAACAATGATAGTGCTCGAATAGATCTTTCTAATGAGCTATTGTACGCGTCAAACGGAGATCATATGCTAAAGTTACGACCCCGGGAAGTTGATGTACCAACTTACCCCCAAACGGGCCCACAGTTTGGCGTTTCATCTCCTAGGGTTAGGTTTTGGAATGTTAAGGGTTTTTCATTGTTTCTCAACAATAAATAGGCCTTCGAGCCTCATTGTAAGTGAGTTCAGAGGCATGTAGCCCACACATCTCTTCTCAGAGATAGCTATCATCGCCCTAGCTAGTTTATTTCCATTTCTGATTGTAAGCATAGTTCAGTATTTTCCATTAATGAAATGAAGTATTATTTCCGCTGCATATTTGTGTATATGGTTATCTCTGTAATTTGTTGCGTTCCTGTTTAAATCCGGATCAATGTCAGCTTAAGGGGCATTATGTCTCATGTACTCAGATGATATTGTATTTAGTCCTGAATTATGTTTAATCAGACACATTATGTATATGGGATTCATTGTATTATTTTCTGGCCCATTGATGCTAACATATCATGTATCATGTACTTTATAGCTCAGTTCCACATTGTTGGGCTCACCATTATTTTTTGTACTCAGTTATCTTGGCAAGTATGGGTATGCCTCCCCTGCCTCATTTGAGATCATGTACTCCAACATAAAAGGAGACTTCTATCAGTTTAGTAGGTCTCGCCCCTTCCATTTTTGTCCATCCTTGTATTGCTTAAGCTGTCTCTCTCTCTCTCTCTGACTCCCCTTTGGTGTCTCATGGAAGTGTAACCTACAATGTATTTCGGTCATACAATTTGCTCTTAACACTCATACATTGGGGGGCAATCTCTTATCACCAAAAATGATCACTTGATCATTTCTAACTTGGTGGATCAAAATACACCATGTAGGATTAATTTTATCATAGTAAAATCACTTTCACCATGGGAAATAATTTAGTAAACCACTTTTATTAAATTATTTCTCATTCAAATTTAAAAACCCCATGAGAATAATTGAATAAATCATTATTTATTTAATTTTATCTATAAATAATTATTAAATCATTGTTTGATAATTATTCCTTGTCACATTTGACTAAATCAACTATGAATAATTAAATAAATCACTATTTATTTATTATTCCTTAATTCTATTATTGGAATAATTGTTAAATCACTATTTAATAATTATTTCAATTTCACATCATTCTTAATCCCCGCGAAATAATTAATAAATCATTTTATATGTTAATTATTTCTAAATAAAGATATTTGACCATTTTGAATATGTTTTACCTCTCCAAACAATATAATAAAGTATTATTCATTGTTAGATCTTGATTTAGTCAATATTATTTTATTATTTTCAATTTTCAAGGTCAATCCAATACGTTGTTATAAATAAGAGGGTTTTCCATTAATTTTTCACCATGATCATTATCATCGTCATCATTATCGTCTCATTTCATATGAGTTCCCACTTGAGTTCTACACATTGTTTTGGGTTTTTCACACATTGAGAGAGAAAATCGATTACTGAAGCATCAAATACATCAAAGGAGCCGTCCCACAGAGGGGGATTTGTAGACCCTTTTTGTAGATCTCCTTCACCAGTTGTTATCAATAAAGGTTGTTATTCATTTAAAAGTCTTTCCATATTGAGTTATTACATTGGATAAATATTGTTGTTTTCTGTTTTGGATCGCATATGTCTTTGTCTTACAAGTTTTTCTCATTTTATTATTACAATTATGAAACATAAGCAACCACGTCACTTGTCACCATTGACTTAAGTGAGATGGTTTTGGTACACCGTCCAAGAATTTTTATACTAACACTAGAAGAAGGTCCTTCTGGGTGGGAACATGAAATAGAGATGTATAATATTAAGCAAGTTCCTCCCACAAGTACAACCACGTCTTGGTATTCAGATGTACAGAAATACTTAGAGCTTGACACCTTGCCTTCACATCTATCAGTTGAATAGAAGAAGGAAATATGTTTTATAACATTATCTTACAAACTTGTGCATGGTTTGATTTTTCGAAATCACCACAACAGTGTCCTGCTTAGATGCTTAGAGCCTCCAGAGTCAAAAAGGGGTATGAAGATATCTTCACAATGGACCCACAAGTGGACACTTCACGGGCGATATCGGTACTCATTGAGGATCGGTTATTATTGGCATACATTATTTAAGGATGCTCGTGCCTCTCCCCGAAAGTGCCTAGTGTGTCAACGATGTGCTAGTCATTATCAAAGATCAACTGCCCCATTTCTACCCACAACAGTCGAAGAACAATTCCAACAATGGGGATTGGATGTCATCGTTGAAATATTTCCTCATTCGTCAAAACAACACCGATATATTCTAAGTGTGACACTTTTTTTCACTTGGTGGACCGAAGCAGTTCTGCTAACACAAGTTAATGACCAAGAAGTTATCCAATTTCTTAAACAAAACATCATAATCAGGTTCGAGGTTCCTACATCGCTTGTCTTTGATAATGCAACTGATTTTTCCTCGTTAAAGATTTATGAGTTTGCATTAGACAATGGTATTGTTTTAAAGCATGCATCAAACTACTACCTCACGAAGATGGTTTGGTTGAGTTTACAAATAAAAATATGTTACGTGTTATTAAGAAAATTGTCTTCTTTGAACAAAGGAACTAGGATAATGCTTTGGTGAATGCACTATGGGATGATTGTGTCACTCGCAATCCCTCTCTAGAGACCTCTCACTATTTCCTTGTATACGAAAAATATATTATCCTTCCACCGAACATATATCTTTTGGCCTTGCACCTTTCTCAGGAATCTGAAGGCAAACCATGTCTCCTTGTTCAGAGTGGGATATATACTCTTCTTAATCTAGAAAGGCTCAAAGCAAAAGAAAAGATTGCCATATAGCACAACCGAATCAAGCGTTGGTTTGATAAGGAGTCCACAGGGAATACAAATTTTGGTGTGGGTGACATAGTATTGAAGTGAGACAAAGCCCATGAATAAAAAGGCAATCACACCAAATTTCAAGCTCTGTGGATTGGACCCTACACCATCATCGAAAAGATTGGCCACCATTCTTACAAGCTGAAATATTTAGATTGGAGGACTAACCCTCTTACCGTCAATAACCGAGATCTTAAGCACTACTTTCAGTAGCTACCCTGGGCTGCGTTCTTTCTTATGTACAATTTTCTTTTTTTCAAGTCTTGTTTCTTTTCCCTTTATAAGGCCTTGTGTGAGAGTGTATGGATGGCATGAAAAGACTATGTCGAAATGAATAGGGATTGTGACAACCCCAATGCTTGGTTATTTTTTAGTTCTCCCTCCTTGTTTGGGAAAATGCCTTGAGTCAAATAATGTCCTGACGAAAAACACAATACCTTAGAGTGGAACCATGATCGTCGTATCTATTCTAGCATCTTGATTCCTTAACTTGATATTGAATGTACTTGTTGTTCATCATGTTAATCTAATCAAGCATAGAAGGGAAAGGTGAAAATCAATAGCGAGCAAACAAATATAAGAGGTATATATAACCTTCTTTGAAGGAAAGACCTCTTCCAGTCTCAATAAGTCGAGATCCCTCTTTTGATCCTATGAAATAATAAGTGCTTAAGCACAATTATATAAATAAAATAAGCAAAGGGCGAAAGAAGAGAAAGGCCTCCTGCGCAGAGAGGTGGAACAAGCAACTTTGTTGAGTTACTGAATAAGCTCATCGGCAGCGAAGCAATGCTTGTGTTCCTATAGTGACTTTGTTGAGGTACCCAACAGGCCTGCTAGTAGGAAAGCAACATCAGAGATGAAAACTAAGACTCTAGCTATCTTTAACTCGCAATTACATATTACCCTTCTCCTAGATCAAAACAATTATGAAATGGAAAGTTTTGTTTGTATGTTAAACCAAGGAACGGAAGGTGGGTACTGCATCTATAACTAGGTTAAGTGGGAAAGCCTAAGTACTCCCCTTGATGAATCAATACTTCTTGAAGGGCTAACTCTTTACGGAAAGCTACCCCCCCAAACAGAGAAGTTGAAGTTCACCCAGTGTGTCGCCAGGTGTTGTCATTGCTACAACACCCTCCAAAATTTTGTTATATTTGAATTTTGGAGCCTACCTTTTGTCATGTGAAGAGTCGCTTTTTTTCATCAAGTGTCATTTTATGTTTTTACACGTTTTAAGTATTCATGTTCCTTCCTAAGTGTTGTTGGATTAGTAAGAGATGCAATTGCACACTTTGGAGTCATAGTACGCTTCCTAGTCAGAAAACAACACTTATTGGTCGCAATTGTGCATACTTTGTTTGTCGCACTTGGATAGTGTTTGTGAATTAGAGTTTTGATGTATATTTCTTAGTCTTGGGTCCTATCTAAGTTTTACCGATGAGTTGTGATGTGTTATGCTTGATTTTATCCCTAACTCAGTGTGTTTTCACATGTTTCAACATTTTGTACTTAGTCATTTTTATGACTTTGCAAGCTTTCCCTTTAGCCTAGGAAGAGTGCATTATGCACTTCTAAGGCCTAGTGGAAACCCTCCTTGTTATCTAGAATTGTGACCTGCGCTAACTTAAGCCTTCCCTCTCTCCCTTGTGGACTGTGTAATTCTAGCCAACAAACCAACCTCCTTGTTGCTTGTCCTCCCTCACTGCATCAATCAAGCCTCTATCTTCTAGTGTGGTACATTGCACACTTCCAGTGGGTAGTGGTGCTTCTTCCTATGCCTTTTGATTTCTACCTACCCCCTCCTTGTGGCCCTAGCCTTCCTCTCTAGCATATGACACAATTTTAGTGGTCAACCCTGCCCCCTTTCCTCTTGTAACTACAACTTGCACTCACCTAAGCTCCTCCTCTTCCAGAGTTGTGAATGACGCAGTCTCAGTAATCAGTGAAGCATTCCTCTGTCTCATGTAACTGTGATCTACACCTAGAAGGCCTCTCCCTATGTCCTTTACGCATTGTTGAGCCATAATACGAAAATTTGCGTGAAACATGGTAGAGTATGAGATTTTTGAGCTATTGTTTGCTTTCCATGAGTGATATATACTTGTTGTTGTTCAATAAAGTGAGGCTAAGATCTGTTGGAATATTTGTCAGGAAAGGTTGCCCACGGAAGCATCCTGAAGACAAAAGGCACAAAGGAACCTTGTTGTGATAGTTGATGGAATAACAGACCCAAATGATCAAAGTGACTCAAGAAGAATCCATGATTTCTCAAGACCATTTGGAAGGTAGAAGGCAACAACAATGCGAGATATGTTACAAGTTTTGAAGACATAGTTGCAGTGTCGTCGCTTCTTAAAGAACTCAATGTTACAAGTCATTATGGGTCTAAGTCATCAATGTCTATGACTTGTCATGTTGTTGTCACATGATGATGTAATTTTGGAAAATATGGTAAATGTAAATATGTGGAAGTCTAAGAGTCACATATGGAGAAAAAAGAGTCATTAGGAAAAGTCCAAAAGTCTCCTGGAAGTCAAAAGGTCACATTAGAAGTCCAAAATTCATGAGGGTAGTCCAAGAGTCACGAGGAATATGAAAGGTCATTCCTCTTGTTATAAAAGGCACCTCATTAGTCAAGCAAAGGAATTTTCGCCTTGCCTTCTCCACCTAGGCATTAGTGAGAAAGGTTGTTCTTTTAGAGAGCAAATAGTGGCTTAGTGCTCCACTATTGGAGCTAGTCATGTCTCATTGTATTAATGTATCTTGGAATTTTCGCTTAATATTTGAAGTTTAATGAGCCAATACACTTTCATGAATATATCGTAAATGTAATAAGACTATTATTTATATGTTTGTGATATGTGTTTTGTTCTTATGTACTAAGGAAGTTGAACTATTTCATTGAATTTGGTGCTCATCTTATTGAATGTGTGTTGTAATTTCTTTAACGATCGTTATGTCCATGTGAACTACTTCGCCAGGTAATTAACAATTATTTCATATGTATGTGTGTCCATCTTATTGGAATAGTACTAATACTTTTATTCTAAAGGCTCACTTCTCTTCCCTTTCAGTGAAAGAATTTGAATACATATTACAATTGAACATTCCACAAGGCACACTTACTTACTCATTGGAAAGTACATGTGTTTCTCTCTCATGCTAATGACTGTACCCAGGGCAAATCTTTAAGTATATGGCAGTCGAGACACACTTCCAGATAGGGCTCCTATACCTGATGGGGCTCCTATACCAAATGGGGCTCATATACCAAACAATGTGAGGTCTAATTGGGACTTCATATTGGGGAGACCCCCTGTATGTTCGTGGGATTGAACACTGTCAACATGTTCTCTTGGGAGAAACCCAACCTTGTGACTATCATTCTAAATTTTGTGGTGTACTCATGTACACTTCGTGCCTATCTCTGCCTAAAGTAATGCCACCAGATCCATTGGTCTTCTACATACTTAATTGGGTAAAATTGTGACTTTATAAGAGTTTTGAAATCCTCCCCATTAGTCACTAGAGTGTCTCCCTCCAAAATATGGGTCTCCATGTGGCTTTCCCACTAGGTTAGGGCATGGTTCTCTATTTTCATATGAGTAAATAATTTTTTTTGTTCTTCTTATATATGCTCAATAATAAAATAAACTTCTAATTGCTGCAGCCAGTGATTTAACTTCAAAGTGTCAATCTCACCTTTAGATATCAACTTTCACTTCCATCTTGAATAGCGAATGTGAATGGTGAATGGCACTTAAATTGGGTTGTCCCTTTTCAGATTCTCTCTTAGACTCCCTCTCAAGTTCTTCCCAATTGGTTGATCTACCCTCTGATTAGACCCATGCGTTAGAACATTCATCTTCTCCAAATAACACAAGTTTATTGTTCAAGGTCACACCATGAGGAGGCTCACACAATAATTTATATCCTTGATTTGTGTTTTTAGGCACACAAACCTTTCCTTTTCTAGATCTTGAGGGTTATTAATAGATTATTTGACCACGATTGGGATTTTATGACTTTCAGCTTCACTGATATGGGTCCCCTACAACTTTCCCTAGTATACCCAAATGAAACCACTTTGATACCAACATGATCTATAAACTATCGTGGATATTCCACTAGACATTTCATCGTAGTAGATGTACTAATATATATATGGAAATACAAAACCTACAATATGAGGGTTAATTTCTCCTTAGAATCATGGATTTGTTAATTATTGTTTTATGCATATGCATGCAAAATATAAAATATTGAAAATGGAGAACAACAAAATAAAACTTTCAAACCAAAATGAAAGTAAGATATGATTTAGGAAAATGTAGGAAACCCTTACGGGAGAAAAACTAGTTGGAAGGTGAGGCCACTTTGCTCTCTCCTTCTCGTAATGGAAATGGATGCAAGTACAAAGGAGTGAGACCTATGGCTTGTGGGCTACTACACTGCACAAACCCTCTTGGTTTTCTCTCTCTCCATCCACTCTTGACTACTCTTCCCATCTATGGAACAAAAGTGCACTTGAATAGAATGGAACTCCTTTTCCTCTTAGTGGTCCAGTTATAACACAATCTGATAACCAACTAGGGGTTAAATTTGACCCCATTCAACCCTCAATATGGGTTACAACTTGACCCTTCTAAAGTATTCTTTATACTACCCATGTGTCTAACCCCTTTTCCATGAGTTATTGGGGCTGACGTCGTCGTCTCGAATTATGGTGGTCAATTTTGATAGGTCAAATTATGGGAGGCGTAAATTTCTCATATGAGCTCCAATTAAGGCAATTATTATGCCATTCAAAAGGTTTCATCTGAAACTTTCCAAACTAGGAATACTAATAAAAATTACCTTAAAAGTCGATTCCTCCATATTTCCCACTCTAAAAGCATCAATATGGATGAAAATTAATATATTGATCCAATCCAAATTAATTAATTCCTTTGGACTTGAATTCTAGAACACTCCATGTTTCATATACAAATTCACCATTTATACATCTTTATAGATTTACAAGTTATTTCAAAGGGTAAATCCACCTGTAGGTGATCTAGATTTAGAAATATACAAGGTTGCTCAGAGATCCTAGTTTCCAAAGGTGGCTACTCATCCATATGTGTTCCCATGTGCTTAAGATATAAAATGGCCAATGAAGCACATAGACCCAAAAGAAACCATGATCAGGGATATTCATGGCAAACACATTGTTTCTTTAAGCTCCTTTAAAATTGAATTGTACTACAAGCAGCTTCAGGAAGAAATGTGCTTAGATGAAGATTGGCTGACAAACTGCAGGATTTTTCCCAAAGAACCACTCAAGATATGGTGGACTAGCAAGGTTATTTTCAGAACACGAGAAAACAAAAAGTATCTAGTGAATATGCAAAAAAAAACCCTTTTAATTAGTGGTTTATAGGTTATGTCAATTTCATGATCAAACCAATGTTGAAACCCTCCCTAAAGGTTGGGTTCCACTCATGTACATTGTGGCAGTCGAAGGAAAGATTTTCAATTGGGAAAACATCATATCAAGATATTTAGGGGACATATTTAATGAGCTCAGAACCCCAAGGAAGGCCAACAACCTTAGTTTTCCACAACCTCTTACCTTCTAGACATAGTCTATGCCAAAGTACCATTTCAAACCATGAATTGGAGGTGGACCATTCATGAGGAGCCAATCAACATTTACTATAAAATCCTCTATTAGGATCACTACATACCAACTTAAGCACAAATTTGTTAAGAGTTTCAAATGCACTTGTATGAGACTTTGTTCAATGAGGCTACCCCATATATTGTAGAAAGAGACAAACAAGTAGTCCCCTCTATTGGTGATTGGTTTGTGGACCTTGATAACACTTACATCAAGGTCTTTGGAGCAAAAAAACATACCCACCTATTACCCTGATTTGTAACTAACAGGGCAATGCTTCAAGAAATACCTTATCGGGTTTACATAGGGGTAGGTGGTGCTCTCATGAGGATTAAGAAGCATCCCTAGCCACACATGTCTTTCCACCTAAGAATATATTAATTGAAAAACATCAAGAGGGATAGGGAATATTTTGAGGCTATAACAATTTTCCATTTTAGGGAATTAACTTTCCATAGGTATAATCAAAGATCTTCAATAATTGATCATTACATATCATGTAGGTATAGGTGGGAATATCAATCAAAGAACTAGGAATAGGAAGAATAGAAGAAGAATGCTTTAAATTTCATAGAAGTCATTTCAAGAATAAGCTAGAATCCTACCTGAGCAAAAGTAAATAAGGTTTATGAAAAGATAGAAGCATTAGCTCGAAAAGAAGCAACTCAAATAGAGGAAGAGGCAAAGTTGAGACAAGAACATGAGGCAACTTAGATAGCATAAGAAGATGCTACAACAACTCAAGAGCTTGAACATAAAGAGTAAGAGGAAGAAGGGAGGAGAGAAAGAGTGTAGAGAAGAGGAGTTGAGAAGACTGAAAAGAAGAAGAGGAAAGAAAAAGGTAGGAAGAAGTGTAAAAAAGGCTTCAAGATGAAGTAGAATCAAATTCCATAAAATAAGCTCTCCAAAATCAACAAGAAGAATCAAAACCTGAAGTTCAACAAGATTCATCTACTATGGAGATTGATTTAGTATCACTGGTAGTTGAAAAAATCACCAAAGGCTACCTACCCATGATAGAAATAGACATCACACCAGCCAAGAGGATACATGTGGTCAACTTGAACAAGCTCAAGTTTGATTACATATTAACTAAGATTGTGGATCACATAAAGAAAACATGTGTCACACCACACTTGTCGTCGATTCATATTCCCATTGGGAGGCCCATAGTGCCTGACATAAGGAAGGATCCCCTTATTATGGTCTCAGTAGGCACATAATCTCTCAAGCCACTAAGAGAAATGTGTGGGATCTCCTAGAGAAAATAAAGAAGAAAGATGCAAAGATAGAGTTGAGGCAACAAATCAAATTGTTGAAAGAAAAGGCCAAAACAATGAAATAGGTGAGCATCAAGGTGGAGGACTATAAGGCATGTGCCTTAGAGGTACATAAGTCCTAGAAGTCTCTGGTGCTGCAAGTATACCCTTATCTACATATCTTGTAGGAAATATCAACTATGTTATTACCACTTTGGCAAGAGGCCGTTAAAGAGCATTGTTGCGTGAAGATCTAGAGGTTTGTGTATGGGTTTGTGTAAGAGTTTGTGTATTCATCATAGAAGATATAGAAATTGCACAACAAGCTTCACTTTCTCCTTCGGATGAAGCAGGGATGGATTACAAATGCTAGAAGACTTTGAGAACCTTCAATTAGAGATAGACTGCTTGGGCATTTACGAGATGCTACACCTTAAAATAGAGAAATATTTCAGAAGACACTCCTTGGCTAGTTTATGTTGAAAAGTGGAAACCTTCATGGCAACTAAGAAATACAAAAGTCCAAGACGCAAATCTATAGCCACACAGGGACATACAACATCTTGTACTGGAAATAAGAGTATATCCTAAATCAAGCAAATGGATACATGATATGGTTTACTAAAGATCAATAATGGCTTCACATCTTGCAGAAGAAGCACTAAGTGAAAGTTTTCAGGATATCAGTGTAATATGGAATCAAGGAAGAAACCGAACTAAAGTATTCCATAAATATTACACCATCAACAAAACTAGATATCTAAAAATCCTGCTCGACTTATGTGGCCTCAGAAAGATCCTAGTCTGGTTTTTCCAAATACAATTTATGGTTTCAATAGCTATAAAAATCTTTGGTGGGATCTTCTATGCAAAGACCAACGATCATAAATTCATTATACTTTATTAAAATCTGGTCCAGTTTTCATTACTCAACTCTTGATGAAACTAGATTGATTAAAAATTTGGTGGGGCTGGTTCGGAGTTAACAAAACTGCCATGGATGCTAAGTATTTTGAAAGAGATTTTCAACGCAATTGTGAAGAGTGTGCAGACTGCTTTCATCAACTATGCAAAACCATAACATATATGAATTTATTATTATTATTATTAATTTTTTTTTCCTGATGACCATATACTTGATTGCTTCATGACAGGGCATGATCAATGGCTTGTTCTCACAAAGACAAAACACCAAATCATTCTCGGTAAACCAATGATCATGAGAAGAATATATACTAAAGCTTGGGATACCAACGCTATCTATCATCATGCAAATGGAAAATTTCCTGGCACAAATCCATTGGGAACATAATAAAGGATTTCTGTGGGCTCCTAGACAAAAGCCTCCATAATGTATAAGTGTTATCTTGTCACTTGACTTTGATAGTGACAGTTTTCCATGGGATTCCCTATAAAATCTCCACTGTGTAGAAGCTTTTACTTCTATTATACACCACTTTCCGAGACTTGGAGCACTTCTTCGACTTCTGGTGTGAT
>APFE030042884.1:0-10112 GCA_000404065.3 Pinus taeda | reverse complement strand
CGTGTGCAAAAATTACACAGTCACTTACACTTGCAGAATGGTCAACCACAAAAAAAAATGGTTTTACATGTTACGTAAAAACTAAACTTACGGGACCCCTCGTGAATAAAAAAAAACATTAAAATTAAGACAACTACTTATGCCCATGCCTATTTTAAATTCGTGCCCATACATGCCGTATGAAAACATAAAATCTTTTACCTAAGTTTATGACACATTTATTAAAAACATTAAATAAAACATGCGGTAATAGTAAAAATAAAGTTCGGGCTGGTTGAATGTAATCCTTCTCCGTTGACCTGATCGAACACAATTCGCACACCAACCTCAGACAAAACAAACGACCTTTACCGTCCAGGGAAAGTGGTTTTGAGTTCGTACACTGGACGCGTGGCAGCTGATCGGGGTGTTCGGAGGCCCTCAGACATAAACCACTTTTTGCCAAAAGCGGTGCGAAATGGTTGAGGGTGGTTTATGGTATTGCTGGGTGGTTTCCGGCGCGGTTGAAATTATAAATTTAACATCTGAACGCAAGAGAGGAGAGCAGATTAGTGACATATTCTCTGCTTTACGCGACAATGAAACCCAAGGTAATCATTTCTTGCAACTATTTTCATCTTGGCGCTCTGACTGGTTATAAGTGGTTCCAGTTGGTTCTAATTGTTCATTATTGTTAACTACCGTTTGATATAGAAGGCGGGTAGAGCTACAGTGCTTCTTCAGACGAAAGATTACGTGATTCAGCTGCACGAGCGTATACGTATACAACAACTGGAGCACCGAAATCGAGAGTTAGAATCGTTATTATTAGAGAGATCATCAATCACATATATCATCAGTTCACTACATTAGCAGATTGCCTCTTACTCATAACGTTCACTTATAACTTTTAATTTCTTTCAGTGAATCCAATGTCATATTCTGCTCGCTCCACTTATTATATTTCTTCTATTTCTCTCCTCTATTTCGGTTTTCTAAAAAAAAATTCCTTTATGTATTTAAGTCTCTTTCACAAGTATTCCATATGCTTTTATGTATTTACGGCTGTTTCACAAGTATTCCATATGATTGAATGCTTTCAAGATGCATCTTAAGTTTAGATTATCAGAAACGGAAACTGTAAATCAAATTTCTTGAAATTTGTTTTGGTATTTTTTTAATTTGGAAATATTTTAGATCAATGATGTAATTCATATAAGTGTGAAGTTAATATTTTTATTATGATTATTAATTTTATATGTAAAATATTAACCATGTAAGAGATTAAAGTCTTGAGAGAAGAGTTTCATGATTATGCTTGATAAGGATTTCATATGTTTGAATGCTTTTAAGATGCATTCTAAGTGTAGATTTATCAAAACTAGTAACAGTAAATCAAATTTGTTGAAGTGTGTTTTGGTATTTTTTTAATTTGGATATATTTTAGATAAATTATGTTATTCATATGAGTGAAGTTAATACTTTTATTATGATTATTAATTTTATAAGTAAAATATTAATAATGTAAGAGATTAAAGTTGTCATAGAAGAGTTTTATGATTATAATAGTTTAAGTAATTTAAAAAGTTAAGAAAGTTGGTCCTATAATGTAAATTTTACTATAGACTTTTTCATGTTATGATATTTTGGGAATTGACTATTGATGAGTTTCACTATTAAGTTTATGAAAAATTTACTTTTATTTTAACAAATATTGAATTGACTAATTCTGAGATTCAATTATGAAGCTCATGAGAATTCGCTCTTATTTTAGCAAAAGCTCATTTTATTCTTAAGATTTGCTATGAAAAATAGATACTTTTGACTTTCTATATTGGAATTGATATTTTACTTCTAAAATCTCTTTATCACCCTCTAGGTAAAATTTAGCTTCTTATATTTTGGAATTGACAATCTCCTTATAATATCTCTTTATCGCCCTCTATGTAAAACATTGCTTCTTATGTTATGCCTTCTTAAGCGATGGGGATTTTAGCTAGAGTTAGAAGCTATTTGAGTAAACCTCTTGGCTTCCATGTTGTTTAATTCCCTTTATACGTTAGATACTTAGCCATAGAAATACTTTCAATGATGTAAAAACTACTTTTGAACATGTTATATCTTCACGCATGACTTTTTACAAACACTACAACCCAAAGCTCACATCCATATAAAATAACAAAGTAAAGTGAGGCTCAAAATGGAGTTCTTTTCCCATATACACAGTTTTATTGACTTACAGTTGTTTTCAAGACCATAATAACTTTTTTATCCTCCATTTATCCTTTTCTCATTGCTATAATTCCAGTTGACCTTGTGATTGATATCAATTACATGATTTTTGTATGAAGGAATTTACTCCAAGGTTTTGTTGTCATATTTTGAAAAATATGTGGTCTTCATAGATTTAATAGTAAAAATCTTGGATGATTCTTAGTTTCTTGCCAAGATCATAATGTCTAATCTTCGAAAGAGCACTATTGTGAGCATAAAGTGGAAGAGTTATGACTATAATAGTGAGAATTATACCAACACGACCATAATCTTCCAAATAATCTTCTAGCTTATCAACTTATATTGCAAAATGGGTAGGGGTAAGGGACACCATTTCTTAACTCAGATATTGCACTGAATTTCTTTCTACCTCCCCTTATTAGCCGTAAACTCGGAAAGGATTCTCGAATAGACTTATCACAACATCCTCAATTGGATAGGAATCATTATCTCTTCCAATGTCCTACATAATTTTGTTGCAGGAATGAAAAGATTTTCTAAAAGAAACAAAACAACAAAAGAGATCAGTTTTATTATTATAAAATTCTTCTACAATGTTCGAGAGACTAATGAGGTGGTCCATAGTTGAATGATATCTCCTAAACCTAGTGTGGAATTTAGCTCTTCTACCATGGCTCTTTAGCCATATGCTAATCCTCTTTTTGAAAATAATTATGTATAGCCTAGCTAAAATGTGGCTAATAATAACGGTGTTATAGCTATAGGGAATGGGTTTACCCTCCCTTTTAAATATAGGGATAGTCAGAGCCTCCCATTTTGAAAATTTCAAATTCATAGCCCTAAATATCCCTAAATTTTCCCTTCATAGGACAATTAATAAAACTGAATGTCTTCCATTGGATACATAACATCCTCTGTAGGGGCATTTAAAATGGTCTCCATGGCATTAAATAATTCACAAAAGTTTTCAAGATAGGAATTTTGGTTATTTGGGGGAAACAAATTATTTTCTTTAGTTCAATGAATTATAATTTTCCTCCAAAGCCTTCTAGGATTATATTTAGATAGGTGCAACAATAACTCTTTTTCTATTTCTATATAGCAAATTTTTTTCCTTTTAATAAGAGCTTTGTACATATTTATCATATCAAAGTTTTATGGGTTCATTAGGAAAATCCTTAATTATTGCTTTAGAAATTTTACAACCATTTTTCATACCATGGTTGGTAGTACTATTATTATTTTTATATGATACCTCAAAATATTTGTTTATCATAAGTATAGAGGGTTGTAGTAAAATTATGATAGATATTTTCAATTTTATCGTTACAATTTAAGAGGTGTAAATCATTAAGAAGAGATCAATTTTTCTTTCATTGAGAAATAGGTGCCTTTGAATCTCAAAATTCTCTTCCATGTAAGTTTTATACATGAAAATATTTACTTTTAAGGATAAATATCTATGATTAGGGTCACGATCATGGTCATATAAGATGTCAAATTTTATAATTTGTTTGGAAACAAGGATTTTTGATATCACAAAATTTATGACGGTACTAAAAGGTCATTAAATACAAGTCATCTCATCAGATTTTGGCTACTTTATTATGCCATTGCAAAATATAGGGTTGGTAGAACTATATATCCT
The DNA here is from genome assembly GCA_000404065.3 of Pinus taeda. Lineage (NCBI taxonomy): Eukaryota > Viridiplantae > Streptophyta > Pinopsida > Pinales > Pinaceae > Pinus > Pinus taeda. The sequence continues at coordinate 6,250 of APFE030042884.1, read as the reverse complement.
AAATAACTTGGTACTAAATAAATTCTATGCAAGATAATTAGAGTTTATTTTGTATTGACTAGCTAAATCAACGTCCTCATGTGGCCAAATAGGGCTAGAATTGAAATAATTGCTTAGAAGAATAACTTGGTTAGTGGTATTTCTAGTGTTAAAGCCTCTAAGGAAAAGGGTATTACTTTCATTACTCACACTATAAATATCTTGTTCTATGATATTATGAGGAAATTTTTTATCTATATTGTTTTTCTTATAAAGGGTGGATTTGATAAGTGTTAAAGGAAAAATTCTTCTGTAAATCCTATTATTTTTAATGTGAGATATTTCAATCCAAATATAATTATTAAGAGCGTCTACCTTACGAAGTTCAGTGTGAGGAGAAAACTTATCTCAATCTAGTAGGCTATTCCTCCAATCCCTTTATGAAATGATTTCTCAATCCATACTCAAAAAAAATGAATCCATGTATGTGAGGGATTTGATACTCATCATGTTCCCAAGGTTTGACCAAAACAATAATATCAATTTAACGTAGGACCTTTACACCATCGACATCCATAATAATTCCACAAAAGGATTCAAAATGTTCCAAATTCATATTTATTATTCTCATTTTGATCTCTATACTTAATAATAGTTTTTATATATTTAATGTTTGCCTATTTGGCTTCCTTTATGGATTCCTTTACTTTTTTCACCTCATTTTGTAATTCAAATTGGTAAATTGAAATGAGGTCCTCATCTATAAATATTTTTGTCCCTTTTAAGTTTCGAGATTTATTGAGAATTTCAAATTTATGTTCACTACTACTCATGCTAAGCTAAGTCAATCTATATCTATGCTTGAATATCCTACCCAAACTTCTTGATTTTATGAGAGGGGTTGTTTCAATTTGGTAGTTATTTTTTAATTCTTCTTTTTCTATCATCCCTTTCTTTTTTCCCTTTTATACTAGGAATTATAAGATTCAAGGATATTTTATTCTCCCCATGATCCAACTCAAATAGCTTGTTTATATCCTTTTTGATAGGTTTCATTTCCAATTTAGTTTCCTTACCACCTAGGACTAAATTGTTATTTATTTTCTATTTAAAATTTTTAGTAGTCCTCAAAGAGAAATTTTCTTCAGCGATTGATTGTTTTTCATTTTTCATTTCTTGCTGCATATCTTTCATTTTCTATAGTTGAGTATGACATATTAATACATTATTCTTTAAGAAGTTGATTTTTTTTTTTGGCAAATATTGCAACTAATTTTATTTTTGTTCCATTTATCTTTCTTCTCTCTTTTTTTTTCTAAAGAATCAATATGATTAGAAATACTTTCTAGGATTTCATTTGGTTCGAGTTTTGGCATCTATGGTGAAGTACTCGTAATCATTTTTTTTAAATAGGAAACATAAATAAAAGGAACTTATGCACCTACATTATGAGCGACTGAGTATACTTCTGCAGAGTATATTTCCACATAATTCTTGTAGGTATGTTGTTGTAGATATTTTGCAAGTGTATTGTTATAGATTATAGAGCATATCCATGGTTTTTTAATTTATGGTGAAGTTATCATAATTAAAATAAAATTTAAGGAAAGTAAATAACGAAATGAAATATATACACTGATAATATAAGTGGTTGGATATATTTTCATGGAGTGTATTGTTGAGATTCTTATAGGTATGTTATTGTAGAGTTATTTTCAATGTAATACTGTTAGCTCTTGGGGATCTTGTAGTCCCTAAGAGTGGTTAGTGAAGTTTTGATTGGATGATTCCACTCCCTTAACTACACATAGTAGGTTGAGTCATATCATAGTAACTATTTGTCACCTATTTACCCCGGTGGACCGATGAACGTTAGTAAGTGTCGAAGGAGGGTGTTACAGAGTGGTATCAGAGCATGGTTCAACACTTGGATTTGATGGGCAAAATATGGTTGTCATGCATGCATGAAGGTTGTATATGTGGATGTTATGTATGTATGGCGGTATTCATTGTTACAGTTGTGTTTTTATGTAGAAGTTGATGATGTTATTGTTGGGATTTGTTTGTCATGAATGCATGTGATTTGTATATGTATTTGGTATGCATGTCAGTGTCTATATCTTGTTATGCATTCATTGTTATGGGCATGGTTGTCGTGCATGAAGTCATTATATGCAGTTTATATTTTCATGCATGATGTCAATATATTTTTATGATTATGATTATATATTTATCATATTAATATGATTGATCTTGTAGATGAGATATCCTTCCATGAAATTCATTGAGGTATGTTGATTATGTCTATATTTTGGTTTAGCTGACATGGTATACTTGCAGGAAGAAGATGACCAAAGATGACCAACAAGATGGTGGATTATAGTTCATGAGACTCTCCCTACAAATCAGATGAGAAGCATGGTGATGCGTACTCACTTCACATAGAAGGAATTTTGAGAAGTTTGAAGGCATAAATAATAAGCTACAAAGTAGATAATGATAGGATCATGCAGTCCCAAGAGAGACTTTCCAGGGAATAGGAGAAACAAGAAGAGGTCAATGCATTTATCCTTCAGAGTTTATCAGACTTCCAGAGATAGGGATAGCTTAGGATGAGACATAGACATGAGGACAAGACTAATGGGGCATATGGCAATAGATCTCATGATGGAAATAGTTTGGACATGGATGCTATTGTTAGGGACGGATTATTCTTGGATACACGTGACAGGAGAGGCAATGGAAATGGGTTTTATTCTAGTTATGATTTGAAAAGGTACCATGGTCATTATCGCTATCATCCTTATAGAAGGAATGGTAGAGGATATTTCCAGGATGACTTCAAGAAAGCTAAGCCACCAAAATTTGATGGAGAGTTGAAGAAACCATAAGATGCATACACATGGTTGCTTCGAATGAAGAATTTCTTTCATTTTTATGATTACATAGAAAACATGAAGGCCAAGATATTTATTTTCAGTGTCAAAGGGCGAGAAGACATGTGGTCCAAAGATGTGAAGCGGGTCAAAGACAACAAGAGAGAGGAAATCAATTGACATGAATTCAAGAGACTCTTTAGGAAGAAATACTTGTGAGAGACCTAATAAGAAAGTAAATCTAAAGAGTTCAATGAGATGAATATGGGATCAATGACAGATGAGGAGTACATGACTAAGTTCATGGATTTTTTGAGGGATGTACCATATCTTAAGGATGAGAAGGCCAAAGTTCAAATATTTTTCGGTGGATTACCATTAGCATTTAAAGATTGGATTGAGTATGATTTGCGTCAACCACTTGACAAAGTAATTGGAAATTTGAAGAATTTTTATGAGCAATGGAAGCATAAGACAAAGTCACAACAAGGTTAGAAATGGAAATACAAGACTAAAGATAAATGACCACCGAAGTGAATAATACCTCCGAATGTAGGTGAGAAAGATAATGTGGTTCCTTACAAGAAGCTTAATCTAGTTTGAAAGGGACATGGCTCACAACTTAGAGGGAATTAAAATAAAGGTGAGGGTAAGAGACAGTTGTAGTGTTTGATATGTGGTAAGATGCATCTCAAGAAGGATTTCTCATCGTATGAAGGTGGTAAGTCTTAGATCTACATTGGAGATGAAGCATAGATAGTTGGGGATGTTAGATAGCTCATTCATCTGATGTATACAACAATGGATAATAGGAAGGACAATCACCAGGCATATATTTTTGAGATGGATGGTAATATTTGTGATCAAGTTATTTCTATTTTGATTGACCATTGATCCGATTATTGTTATGTTAACCCTGACCTGGTGGATAGGCGTGGTTTGAGAAAATATGTGCATGCAAAGTATTGGATAGCATAGTTGGCTATAGTTACTAAGAAAAGAGTTCATCATTGGGTAATAGCTTGTGCATTTGAGTTGAATGGTATGCCTACATTAGTGCATCTGAATGTACTTCCGTTGGGATCATGCAGTATATTATTGGGTATGGATTGGTTGTACCTTCACAAGACTAACTTCGATTGTTATGGAAAGGCTATTGAATGCCTCGATGACAATGGAGAATAAAGAGTCTTGTGGGGTAAGAAGAATGAAATATCAGTTACAATGGTTACAACTATTGAGAAAAAGCATATTCATAGGAAAGGGTGTGTGTTATTTGCAGTGTATATTTCCAGTGATAAAGGGAAGGATGTTGAGGATGTGAAAGTCTTAAAGTATCCTACCTTATAATAGTTTTAGGATGTAGTCTGAGTGGAGATTTCATATTTTTCTTCTGACAGTGAAGTGGAAATTTTTATTGATTTGGTACTAGGAGCAACACCAACATCAAAGGCATTGTACAGGATGAGAATTCCTAAGTTAGTGGAATTGAAGTTTCAGTTGAAGGAAATACTTGACAAGGGATAAATTAGGCCAAGTGTATCAATGTGGGGTGCATTGGTATTGTTTGTGAAGAAGAAGGATGGTACTCGTAAATTGTGCATTGATTATAGGCATCTGAATAAGGTAATCATCAAGAACAAGTATTCGTTGTCGAGGATTGATGACAGGTTTGACGAGTTGAAGGGAGCATCGGTGTTCTCGAAGATTGATTCGAGATCAAGATATAATCAGGTACACATTAAAGAATATAACATATATAATACTACTTTTCCAGACGAGGTATGGACATTATGAGTTTGTTGTAGTTCCTTTTGGTTTGACTAATGTTGTAGCTACTTTCATGTGTTTGATGAATAGTGTGTTGTGTCCTTATCTCGACTAGTTTGTTATTTTATTCATTAATTATATATTGATATATTCTAAGAATGAGGAATATCATTTATAACACTTACTAACAACATTGAGATTTTTGAGAGAGCATCAGTTGTATGCCAGGCTTAGTAAATACAATTTCTTTTAGACAAAGCTACATTACTTAGGAAATTTTTCTTCCAAGAAAGACCTAGTAGTAGATCTAAAGAAGATAAGAGCTATCATGGAATGAGAAACTCCTAAGAATGTGGATGAGGTCAGATCATTCATGGGGTTAGCAGGTTACTATAGGAGGTTCATCAACAACTTCTCATAGATTTCCTATCATATTACATCATTGCAAAGGAAAGGAAAGAAATTTGAATGGATAAGGAAAGTGCAACAATTTTGAATAGCTGAAGGAGTTGTTGGCAAACGCTTCAGGTCTCAAAATTGTAGATCCAAATAAAGTGTTTTTGGTGTGTACAGATTCTTGTAAGAGAGAAATTGGTGGAGTCGTGATGCAGGAGGGATAGTGGGTATGTTACAAATAAAATCATGATATTGATTTGGTAATGATAATCCATGCATTGTAGATATTGAGGCATTATCTTCTTGGTAGAAGGTTTGTGTTCATGACTGATCAGAGTTGGCTAAGGTACTTATTTAACCAACCAAATTTGAATTCCAGACAAGCTAGATTGTTGGACATGATCGGTGAATTTGACTTTGAGATAAAGTATATTAAAATAAAATAGAATAAGGTTGCATATGCTCCTAGCAGAAGAGTACATATAAATAAAATAAAATATATGAGTTCATATGGGATAGAATTATAGGATCATATCTTACAGATAGGACAATAGGATGATATCTATAAGGAGATTAGGCACAAGCTACAACAACAGGGTACAGGTGATCAGGATGTCGACTATCATCTCACAGTAGATGGTTTGGTTAGATTTATTGACAGGATCTATGTGCTAAACAATGGTGAACTCAAGAATCTTATCTTGAGGTAATTTCATGTTAATCCATATTCAGGTCATCTGGGATACCATAAGACATTGACAATAATGAAAAATTTCTACTATTGGCCAAATATGAAGAATTAAGTGGCAAAATTTGTAGCTAGATGTTTGGATTGTCAACAGGTAAAAGAAGAGTGCAGGCATCCAGATGGTCTACTATAGTTGATTCTGATTCTGGAATGGAAATGGGAAGTCATTTCCATGGATATCATTAGAGTTTTATCGAGGACATATATAAAACATGATTCTATTATGGTTATGGTTGACAAGTTTACCAAGGTGACACACTTCACTGCAGTGAATTCTACTTATTCATTTGGTGATGCAGCACAAGTCTTCATTAACAAGATAGTGATGTTTCATGGTGTTTCAAAGAAGATTATACTAGAATGAGATGTTAAGTTCACTTCCATGTTTTGGAAGGAATTATTTTCAGGTTTGTGTACAAAGGTGGCCTTCAGTACAAATTATCATCCGCAAATAGATGGATAGAAAGAGAGGGTCAATAGG
>APFE030042882.1:0-14798 GCA_000404065.3 Pinus taeda | reverse complement strand
AAACCAAGCTTAAGAAAACATTTAAAAAAATATACACACCTTTTTTCACTTTGTAGGAGCTCGATATTGCCTCTGATGTATCTCTGTAATTTCGAATCATCCAGTTCTGAAATTGCGACCTGCAGTAGCTCTCTGTATCCTCTTTCCAATGCCACCAGTCTGACCCCAATTCGATTCTCCAATGAAGAGTTATGCCCAATCTCCCACAGTGACCTGATTATAGACTAATTCAGTAGAGCAAACTTTTACGAGGTGCCGCGTGTCCCTGTTTCGACCTTTGGCTCTAAAAGCTATAGAAAAGAAACTACAGTCTGTCCTCTTTCTGTACCTTTTTACGAAATTTCAATTTGATGCTCAGAGAAAAAGTTATGACGATTTTCCCCAGGTCACCTGTTTGGAATGTAATTCAGGAGTCTGCCAAAAGACCAACTTCCTCAAATCATATCTCCGCAAATATAGCGCGAAAAGCTCTGAAATTCGGACCCGACCTACAATGCGATGTCTTCTCAAATGGGCTTTTTTTTTCAACTTCTGAAACGTCGCAGAAAAAAAATTCATAGCGAAATGCCACGATGACCTGTTTGGAGCAACGAAACCCCAGAATCCAAAGCTCTGATACCAAATGTTATGAAACCAACTCAAGAAAAGATAGAAAAGATAGATCAACGCCTTAGAATTCAGCCTCTTCGAGGGGGCAACCTCCTTTACATTACATAAATGAACAATTCTTGGATGATTCAAATGAAAATACCTCATCTCTACATATAGGAGTCTAAGGGGTCATAACATAATAAGAGCCTACATAACAATAATAATGTAAGGGCACATTAATAACAATAGTGGGTTTCTATGGGGCACAATAGTAACAATATGGGCACTACAATATTAATAAGGGGTACAACTACAATAGTAATGGCGTAATCACTAGTATTATAGGGACCCAACACTTTGTGAGATATCCCGCTGCACTATCATTACCCATCTTAATGTTCTTCAGCTTCTCCTTCAGGACCATTTTCCGGTTCTTATTGGTACTCTGGTAGAGATTGGACAATGTTGTCCATATCTCATGGGCATTGCTCTTTCCTCTCACATGAGGAATGCAATGGTCTTTGATTCCGTCTAGAATTAGCCCCTTCCCTTGTTGTTCTTTTTATTATACTCAGCCAACTGAGTAGCATCAGTAGGCACAACAATAGGGTTCTGTGTGGTATGCACCATGATATCCCAGACTTCTACCTCCTCAAAGATACTCTGCATTCTCTCCTTCCAAACTCTGTAATTTGTATGCCCATCCAGCCTATCCTCCACCCTCAATTTCAATGACATCTTGCTTTCCTGAAATTGAAAAATAGCACTGCTGTAGTAAAGATAAAACTGTTGTTTGTGAAAAATCAGCTTGCTGGAATTTTTTGAGTGAAAAATCAGCAGACCGTAATTTTCCTCCTTGCTGTCCCAAACTGCACTTTAGCACTCAAGTTCTGATACCATGTAGAAATTTCTCATTTCCCACCCTGGTTTTCAGTATCACCTTATTTCTCCCATATAGTTAAATGCCCTTTCCCATATCCATACATTCAACAATTGAAAAAATAAATTTTTGCTGAAAACACAAATTCTGGAAATTTTACAAAATGCTAGAAAATGTAGAAATAAAAATTCAACATGTACAAACAGTCATTTAACACATTTGAACATAGTGATTTTTGGTCAATGTGACCTTGGAAAAACCTCTTACAACTCTTGGGGAAAACCAGTTCGAGAGCTCTTTTTTATTTCTGAAAATGTTTTTTTTACAGTGAGAAATATTCAGCAAAAAATTAGCAAGTAAATTTACAACTTATCTCTTTTCCCGTGCCTCACAGTGAACTAGAAATTACAGCAAACAGGGCAGCAATAAATGTTGTACGACCTCCTCGATTTTCGTGCCCACTTTCAGCCTTAAATGATGATGTAAAGCTTGCATTAAATGCATTGTACGGACTGCATTAAATGCGCTGTACAAACCTCGATTAGTGTGCAAAAAAAACTGCTCCTTGATTTCTGTGCAAACCAGCTGTACGGATTTCTAGAAAATCATGCCAAAATAAGCCTTTCACTCTGTGCTGAATCAGCTGTACAAATATGCTCAATTGCTGCCTTGGAAAGTGTGCCAAGCTGTTGTCTCCTTCTCCTCCTTGTCCAAAAATCTCCCTTGCTCTCTTACTCTCCTTCTCTCGATCTGCTCATGAAAGAATGAATGACCTTTTGCCTCCTTTAATCTAATCCTAAGTGACTTTTGGGTAACCTCTAAATCCAATGGTTGAAATAGATTGAGATCTAGGGCTAATATTAAATGCTCATTTAAATCTCACTTTTTATTTTTTATCTCACCCCATTTTAATAAAGACCCACTTAGTCATTTATTTCCAAAGTCACTTTTCCTTTCTAATTTTACATTAACTTTATTAAAGTCACTTTAAAATTAGACTTTAGTAACTTTATTACTTAAAGTCACTTTTAAATTAGATTTAATTTTATAAAAATTATAAAGTTACTTTAGGAGAAAAATTAAATTTTTTTGGACACTTTTCCCTAGGCCAAAGATCAAAGCCTCAGGGAACCACCTGTCCTCCGGTACCAAATTTCAACAACCTTCAACCATGAAAGGGAAGTCTCACCCCGCATAAAAGGGAGAACTTCAACCTGAAAAGGGAAGTCTCAACTTGTGATGGTTTAAGAATGACCAACAACTCTTGAATGCTTAATGCAATTCCTGGAATTCTTCCAAAATTGGCAAGAAGATGATGTCTTATGCTAGAGGAAGTGTCCCCAATTCTATTCCTGGAACTCTTTCGAAATTGGCAAGAAGCTGAAGTCTTTTTCTAGACGAAGTGTCCCAAATTACCAACTGAAGGCATGCTCAGGGGCATCTTTGTCTCTGGCTACAACTCTGAATTTGGTATGACAAGTTGTGGCTTAGGCTCGCTTAATGTGGCTTTGAAGCTTGTAGACGACCATCATTTCCCCCTTGTCAGATACAAGATGAGATGATGGAGAAAACTCAACTGCAAGACTGTTCAATACCTTAGAACAAGTTTTGACATGTGACTGGAATATCTTTTTTGTTGTTGATGCCCATTTCCAAGAAGCGATCCATCCAAAATGAAACTTTGTTCTTGTAGGGGGCTTGTTTTTGAAGCATCTGTTTGAAGAATGACTAGTTTTATGATAGTGCTTACATGGATGAAGATTAAAACAATGATCTTTCAAATGGCCAATTGGATCACAGTGTTGGCATTTCACAATCTGTTACTGTGGAAGAGCAAAATCTGGAAGAGCTGAAGGTGAACTGTCACGAGGAGCAGGTAAACTGTCATGAATGAATCCAACACTTTGAAATTGGACTAGTTTGGAGTAGTTTGGAATATGAAAGGACATGTCCTTGTCAGATCCAAGACCAGTTCTGTGCTTGTTATGGACAAGCTCGTCTGATGATGGGATTGGGAAGTGCAAGCTGAACTTCTACATCTACATGTAACCTTGCTACTATATTGGGTACTAAATTTGAATGAACTGTAACATTATTGTCTTGCTGTTTATGGGAGTATGTTTCAATCTTCTAAACAAAAACAGGTTCAGAATAACGACTCCTTTGTTGTAATTCTGCTTGCTGTAGCTGAGATTTAAGCTTCAAAAATTCAATGTTGTTATGTACATCTTGTAAACAACTGTGAATATCGGTGAGAAAATCCTTGCTGATTTTGATTGTATTATCCACAGTAAAGAGTATTAGATTGTCCAATGAGTCTAATATTGCACCAATTGGGGTCATTTTTTTAACCTCAAAAAATAGTAAAATAATGGGGATCTCAACGCACTCCAAACTCTAATACAATGCTAAGACAAAGAAGCTCTCAATAGTCTCCACTCTCCAAATTAGTTCAAATATCGAAAATCCCACATGTTATAACTCTTCTGCTAAACTAAACATGATATTCATAAATAAGAATTTCACTACACAAGATATTGGCTGCACTAGTCCTTTCCTAGTCTAGCCCAAATTTTCACATAAAAGGTGGCTTGCAAACCTGTACATAATCTCATAAACTGCAAAGCTGAAAGCACATAAGAAGTGCCTTACATTTTCCAATTTTGAAACGACAGATGATGAAGTGCTCACCCCCGAAACCCTGGGGGTGAAACTTTGTTACAAGTTTTTCCAAAACAAGTGCTTACAATATCATCAATTTCTTCATATAAAATAAGCAAGACTGTAGAGAATGGCAACACTCAAAATACACACATCTGAAGTACAAAAACTTAGCATTTTCAGGAGGCCATCACTGATAAGTGCCTCTTGTGGTGTCTATGTTATCCCTTACAGGAAATAATCATCTTTTCTCCACGAAATGAAACTATTGATCTTCAGTTCAACAACGAGCAATGAATTAGCTTGCTCAAGATCTAAGAGGTCAAACATCGTAGACACAATGTATATATGCCAAAAAAATATTTAAAAGCAACACAAACACACACACACACAAATATATATATCAAAATAACAACTATGAAAGCAACGCATAGATCTCTGCTTTTGGCGTTGACATCTATTGGGGTCGAAGATAGACACAATCACCGACTATGAAAACTTGTCTGGATGCATCAGGTGATTTGATAGCTTTGTTGGTAGGCATTCATTGATTTGCATTCTTACATCTCAGAGGCAACATTGTAGGTTTATCATGTTGGTGTAGGTTTATTACTGGATGGTTTATGTAGGATGTGAATATTGTTTTTGTTTTTGTTTTTGTTTTTCTTTTTTTTAAGGATATACAAATACATTTCAAGCCATTAGAAATCCTTAAATGCATAGAACGTAAGCATGGAGGAGATCGTAAATACCAACCACATTAGATATTATTTCGCAATATCAAAGATATCTATGGTTATATTTGCATGCAATGAAAGATAAAAGTCCAAGATATCCACAAAGCGAGGTGCAGTCCTGATGTTTGTTTGACACATATTTCTCATCCAGTGGCTTGGATCTCCTCTTCTCTGAGATGTAATGGCTTTTTCATCTCTCACATTCCTCGCCTTCATGCATTTTGCAACGAGCTACATCACCGACCTTCCTCACCTCATCTTAATGCATTTTGTAGTGAAAATTAACCATGCCTCTCCTGAAGCAGTTCTTTTTGGTGGCCTCGATCTAGCCTCGATCCTTTGTAACTCTCTTGATTATAATGAAATCTACGGAAGAAAGCACCATTATCACCATGACTTCTATTACCTTAATCGTCGTCACTGTTATCACGTTATAGTGAGGCTATAATTGTCACATCCAACTGAAGCATTCGTTCCACGCTCCCATTCTTCAAGGTCATAACAACGCTTCATTTCGGTGCAACTTCGTTGTGAGTGGCCTATCAACGTGTTGATGCGATGCAATGATTTTCAATCGATTACTTGCTGTGGGTGAATGCCAAGAGATCATCAAGAAACACAACTCTAGTGATGGGAGCATTCACCGTGTAGGAAGGTGTGAGATGGGGTATCGCCGAGGTGAGCAGCGCAGCGTGGGAGGAGGTGAATGGGCTACCTGAACAGTCCAACTACAAGCAAAGCATTAATCTTGAAACGGACATGTGCGCAGTGAAATAGATAATGGATTTTTGGAATCTATCATCGAAATGATAATAACGCTCCATTATTCATTGAGGACAGAGCAAGAAATATTCCTCTCTATAGTCATAAGAATAGGTTTGTGCAGTACAAAGGAATGGCAAAACTGAGGGACGTTACCTTTGTCAGAACCCACAAGGAGGAGAGCAGTCCAAGTACTTCAATAGATGTTGAATTCTGCCCTCGGATACCCCTGTCCGACCCACGCTTTCATGGCCCGAAGTCAAGTGTTGTAAACAATTAGAAGCGTATTCTTTGGACAGAGCGGTGCTGCCAGAATGGAGCAAATTTATTGGGATGGAAATGACAGAAACGACACAAATAAAGCTCAGTGAAGGAGGTTTCTCTCGTAACACATGCTGATATAAAACATGTGAATTTGTAGACCTAGGACGCCAATTTTACTACTTTAGGATTATGGGTAGAGGTGCAGAACGGACATGCACATAAAGGCCACCGAAAACAAGCAGTTCACACTTGAGCAAGGCAGAAGATCACCCGCTTTGATACCATCTTAAAACACACACATGGCAGCGACAAAATATGAAAAATAAACATGAGAATACATTTTATTATTAACAAATGATATACATTTATAGTACATGGTGTGACCCTTGGATTCATATTCCAAGTGGTCTCTTGGACTCCTTTAGTCTATTCGGCTTCCGCACTAACCCTTAGAGGATTAGATATCCAACAGTTTTTAATGTAAATTTTGTGTTTCCACTCTCGTTAAATTATGTAAATTTTATGTTTCCACTCTCGTTAAATTTATTTTATTTAAAATATGTTTTATTATTTTTTCCATTAAAAATAACAAAATGCATAAAGTTTTAATAAAACAAGTCACTGACATTCCATAAAAGTTACAAAAGTAGAAATATACAAAAGTAAAAATATTTATTTTACATTATTATTAATAACTATAAAAAACTATAGTATGAATTTGTTCTGATTTCTTAATTGAAAAACATTCATTTTATATCATTATTAATAATATTATATAAATAAACTTGTTTGTTAAAATTGTTAACTTACATTTATCTATAAAAAAAAAATTCCATTCTTAGCATACTTGTCAAATTATTAATTTCTTAATTTTCTTTAAATATTTAAATTTATTACGCCGTAAGGCGTTTCCCTTTGAAATGAATTGCCCTGGCCGTTGCGGTGTCCTATTGTTCACCGTAGATTTGTGTTGTTAGACGATTGAACAAAATTTGATCGTTGATCAAAAACTGTTCATTAAACTGAAACGGTTCGTGAATTTTCGTCTGGCCGTTCTTGCTCCATGACACTGAAACGGTTCGTGAATTTTCGTCTCGCCATTCCTGCTCCACGGCCGTGTACATATTTATATACAGAAAACTGTATATGTAAACATTACTGTGCGTCATATCACAAACAAAAGAGGCCATCAATTGAATCTGTATCGTTTCTTGGTTGGCAATGAATTGACAAATCGATCAAGAAATCGCAAGAATAGTTTGATGATTCGTTGCGTACGTTCAAGGAAAAAGTGTTTGAATCTTTTTTCAGTTTCAAATCAACCCTAACAAGTTAAAATTTAATATTATTTCTTTGTCGTCTGTTAATTCGATTGGGCAATTTAAGACGATTGAAATCGCTTCGTTTCAGTCTTCAATTTCCTCGTTCTCCATTACACCATTGAAGCGAAACCATTTCAATACACATGTTATGGACAGGCTATGGGAACAGTGGTTTATCGCCCTCCTGTACGATGAAGAAAAATCAAGGGGAGTTTAATGGTTCACAGCAAAAGGTACCGAGCTGCTATCAATCGTGGCTTTCAGGCTACCGTCCCGTGTCAAGTGGGTTCGGCCACCGCAGTTGAGGCGGAGAATTAGGGTATTGGTGATCTTTGCCGAGGGTTTCTCGTCAAATTCGTCGAAATGGATGTGTATGCTTCGATTGGGTCACAGGGATTTTCTTAATGGTTCTCGTAGGAATTTCTTGGTTTCTGCTGAGCAGTTTCAAGGGGACCTGTAGAGAGCTTAGATAAAGATAATTCCTTTGACCCCATATCAATATGTGCAACATATTACAGGTTTTATGAGTAGACTAGGGTGGAGGATGCCAAAAGGGTTTGTTCAGTCAGGGACATTGATGTTTTGAATGCCAAAGGTACTCCCATAAATTTACTTGGTTTGAGAACGCCTCTGGATTTTATCTGGAACCATGAGTACAGTAGAAGAGATTGTAGTCCCTTCAATGTCAGTGAACGAGGATCTCTTCCGAACGGTATGTTTGTTGAGTTTTCGAAATGTGCTCCACAAGGGCATGTGCATGGGTGTTTTCGGATTCTCCATTCTATAGAATTCAGGCAATGAGGAGTCGGTGACGGGTTGATTTTACGCCACACCCAGTGCTTCGATCGATAGATTTATCGTTTCTTCAATGAGCCACAGTATTGTCTGGATTTATAGATTATTCATTGGTCTTTACGTTACATAATAATTATAACTCGTAGATAATCATTTTGGGTTTTTCACACATATATATTCCTACCGGGAAGAATGAGAAAACATGGGATATTAGTAAAAGAATTTAAAAAGCACTAAATTCTATAATTAAATGTAGATTGGAGCGGGGCACAACAAGAAGACCTCATTATAGCTACGACATTGACATGCAGAATCACGTCATTGTTTTGACAATTGCCCACTCATTGTTTTGATAATAGCCATGAATTAACTCTTTAATATCTTGTATTCAAATTTGTTTTACAGTGACTCTCATATTACATCTTTTAATTCTAAATTTATAAGTTATATCTTTTTACCTATTTTAATTTGAATGAATTTAAACATAATGTTGAAATTTCTAATGTGTTGCATTCAAATTTGCTCTCACTTGCTTCTTTTGTACTAAAATCTTCGTAGTATGTTGATTAAGTCAACTCCTAGGGAACGAGAGAGTCGTCCTTTTGTGCAGTAAAGGATGGATTAATGGGAATGGAGTGAGGAAATGGAGGGCAACCAATATTTAAGTAATAATATTTAACAGGCTATCGCCTCAGCTCATTAATGTTGGCTGTAATTAACAGGGCATAAACTCATTAATGCACACCGATAGATAATGTACATACAACGGGCATTAATGGGTGTATAGACTAGGAAATAGGTATATACAAATTTTTAAGTATTTTATTCCTCATGGATTTGAATACAATCTTTCAATGAATGCCCGGGGAATTTTGAAGAGGAGACCAGGGGTGCTACAATATAAATAAAATATTCTTCAACAAAAAAAAGATTTGCAGTGTGTCATAGTAAAATAGCTCCAAAGACAACAATCTGAGAGGAAGAACATATAGCTTTCCTTTAGTGCCTACCTAAAATGGATTTCCATTAATAAGGAACGGAGGGATTTCAATTATATTATTTTTCTACACAAGAATATCATTTATTGCAAGATAAAAAAGTTTATAATATTCATTGACAATGATGTAGACCAAAAGGGTTGTATATACAAAGATTTGCAGGGATTTTAATTATATTATTTTTCTACACAAGAATATCATTTATTGCAAGATAAACAAGTTTATAACATTCATTGACAATGATGTAGACCAAAAGGGTTGTATATACAAAGATTTGCATGGTATGTTTTCTGGAGGGTATGTTTTAGCACCCCTCTTAGGCTATGTGAACTTGTCTTCTTTATGATTGACTCTACTAACCATATCAACAAGAATAGGAATGAATTGAATTTTAGCAGCGTCCACAGTTCAGACTAAGCTGTGAATATATTGTACATTTGTTTTGCATCGTTAAAGACTATATAGCCTAACAGACATTGGCCTCAATGCTAACCCATAATAGACATTGGCATCCTTCACATTCACATTCTAGTGGAGAGGAAGAGCAGTTCCTCTATAGCAAATGTTGTTGTGCATGGGCCCTATAGCCTAACAGACATTGGCCTCAATGCTAACCCATAATAGAGATTGGCATCTTTCACATTCACATTCTAGTGGAGAGCAGTTCCTCTATAACAAATGTTGTTGAGCATGAGGCCCTTTCAAGCAGTGTTGTAAACATTTCGATTTTGTGATTTTTTGACCTAGCTAATGTTTGATGATTATTATTTATATTTTCTCAATTTTTATGGCTTTTTGTTTTTTCATACCTTTGCCAATTTTATCCCAATATTAATGTTTACATCATTATTTTCAAATATTGAATTACCTCATCTAAAAAAGCAATGTAAATATATAAAGCAAAATAATAATAATAATAATGAAAAGCAAGAAAAACATGCACATACTCAAAAAGATTTAATATATAGGAATTATGCATTTCCCTGCCATATATGAAGAATGAGTGAATGCAATTGATATGGATTGATCAATATCAGGGAAGGAAAAAGCAATCCTAAAATTGTTATAATTATAGCCATGCAACTCGCCCATTCCAGTCAATGGAAATAGTTAATCTCACCAGCGCCAATTGTTTTTTAGCCACATGAACGAGAATAATGGGCAGTAAGGACAAACATATTGCTAATTGTGTTGGTTTATATTGGTTGGTTGAAAGAAATAATTGCTTGCTAGAGTTTATGTTAGAGCACACAGACATTATAGAGGATGCATTTATAAACAACATATAGATGGAATTCTTAGTAGCAGCGCCACTTGCTTGCTTGCTAAGAATGTTGTTGCCAAAGAAACGGATGAAAGCGATAAGGAGAGGAGGTTAAATTCATCATGATTGAGAGGAGTAATGGATTAGAATAGAATCTAGATTATGGAGGCTTGTTGAGAAGTTCTTAGGGATATCTTCTAGCAAAGTAGATGAAACGAGCTAATGATTCATTCAAAATACATGAAAGAAATAACATAAGCAAGCATATTATTGTATTGTATTTAGTTATCTCTTAATTGATTTTTTTAGAAAATTTGGTCATTAAATTATATTTTCCCAATTCTATCTTCATGAGTACAGGATTCATCATGATTGAGAGGAGTAATGGATTAGATTAGAATAGAATCTAGATTATGGAGGCTTGTTGAGAAGTTCCTAGGGATATCTTCTAGCAAAGTAGGATTCATCATGATTGAGAGGAGTAATGGATTAGATTATAATAGAATCTAGATTATGGAGGCTTGTTGAGAAGTTCCTAGGGATATCTTCTAGCAAAGTAGATGAAACGAGCTAAGGATTCATTCAAAATACATGAAAGAAATAAAATAAGCAAGCATATTATTGTATTGTATTTAGTTATCTCTTAATTGATTTTTTTAGAAAATTTGGTCATTAAATTATATTTTCCCAATTCTATCTTCATGAGTACAGGATCTAGATTGGAGCATTATATTATTTGCAATCCATCTACATACTTTTAGAGTGGAAAATTTAAAGGAGTCAACTCATAGGACTATTTTTACTAGATGATCCGAGTTTAACAAAGTGGGGTTTTAAACCTTTCGAGGCAGTTTGAAGCATTTTCTAACATTATTGGGGTCCAAAAACTTTCACTTGCACCAAACCCCTAGGTGTTTTTCTACACTCAGACACATTTCCAATGGTGCGAGAAAGACCTCAAACAGAGTCCGTAGGCAAAAGTTATGCCATCTGGAAGTTGATTTTCCTACTTTGACCATCGTGATTCGAGAGGATGCCAGGCCAACCCCATTACTCATGAAAAGGGTCTAGCCATGTGCTCATGTTGAAGAAGATTCTAGAAGGGTCAATATCATAACTCTAGTTAAGAGCTAAAAGATTCAAACTTATCTAGTTGTGCCATAAGTGAGCCATTAAGAGAAAAAGAGATTCCATTTTATTGGAGTGCATTTTGTTCCATAAATGAATATAATAGCTAAGAGTAGATAGAGAGAGAGCAAACAAAGATAGTTTGTGTTTTGTAGCAACCCACGAGCCATAGGTCTCACTCCTTACATCCATTTCCATTTAGAGAAAGAGAGAGCAAAACAAGCTCACCTTCCAGCTAAGTTTTCTCTGGTATGAGTTTCCCAAGACATATCTTGTGTCATTGTGATTTATGGGTGTTAATTTTTTTACTATTCTCTATTTTCTGTATTCCATAGACTGCAATAATTCAATAAGTTTAGAAATCTAAAAAAAATTAACCTTAGTAATATAGATTTCAATTTTTCCATATATTTTATCTAATATGTTGTGACAAACTATCTCATGTAATATCCATAAAAATTCACAAATCATTATAAAAAATCCATCTTAAACCAATATAGAAAAAATCATTAAGAAAATCTATCTACTTGCAATTCATGTTCATGTTGATCAACAGAAAAGAAAAATCACAAGTGAAAATTTACCTATCCTAAACAAATATTGGGGCAAATCGTTATTTTTATGTACATATCCATTTACAGTTCATATCATTAAAAGAAAAGAGAAATCACAAGTTAACGTAAGTGCATACCTATATATTGGCAGTTCTCTCCTCTCCTCTCTCTCTGCTATGTCGATGAACTCCAATGTGAGTAGGTTCCTCGTTGTAGTCTAGTTCAAATCATTGTCCAAATGTCCCATGAGATCTGATTAGAGAAGTGCTACAACGCAATTTCCCTTCCGCGAATTATCGTATCCCATATCCGCACCAAAGTGTTCTTGAGGAACCTGCTTGCATTGGAGTCTAATGACATTGCCGTCCAACTTCTTGAAGACTTGATGGACTTGTTGCATTAAGTCAGGGTGACTGATTGCCTGATTGATACACCCTTGTTTTTCCTTTAATAACTGCCGCTAAATATTTTTTCTCGCCATGGTCACAATTGGATTGAATTCTTTGATGTAGTATGTTTTTTTACGTCCATTGTGATTAGTCCAGATGGCATCCTAAATTTTTCCATCACAATTTTTTTTGTTTCTTCATTGGTGCTAGGACATTCATGTAGCTTGATATCCCACTTACTTAACCACTTTTTGTTTTTCTTCATCCAAGTTTTCTTCCTACGATCTAATTCCTCTTCCATAGCTATCTTGGGCCAATGTTGGTTATTCCATTCTTTTAGTCCTTTTTAAGTAACTTATTAACCCAGTTATCGTTGTTGCCTCCAATGGGAAAGTACGTGCTTTAGTGAAAAGGATTTCATACGGGACTGTGGCTTCAACTTTGAGATTGCTAGTAACTAGTTACTTTGGTATCCTTTCTATCTGTCCCCAGCTACAAGTTGACATGCTACTTCGTCATACCTCACAACCATAGAGAACAACCAATGTAACCAACAAACCAAAAAGGGTTTTCTTGGTTTTCCAATCCCAAATCTCAGTTTTTCTGCACCTATTTTGGAGTAAGTATGAGGCTCTCCGTCCTCCTTGAATTCTTTTCGCCCTACAAGTCTCCCAACTGAGCTTATGGTGGAAGTCAATCCCAAGATATTTGTATTCCTTCACTATCTCGAGAGGACTACCTTCGAAAAGAAAAGAGTTTGGTTTGTCTTTTCTACTTAAAGAGGAAATCATGATTTTGGTCTTATTAATGTTCACCTGCATCCCCACCTCTTGATAGAAGTGTTTTAAGACCTTTAAGTGTTCTCTTAATCCGCGCGCTGTTTTTGAGATTAGAATAAGATCATCTACATATAGAAGCAACTTTACCACATAGCTTGCTAGATGAACCCCTTCTCCATCTGCTTTGCTTAACCAAGCTTCCAACTTATCAATATATAAACCAAGTAACATGGGGAAAGGGCAAGGACACAGAGGTAGGAGAAGGGAATGCTAAAGGCTTCGACAAATGCAAATATAAATATTAAGCATTATGCAGTAATTCAATTATTGAGAAAAGTATTTTGGTAGAAATCATATAACATAAATTTTTGGACGCATTTCAAACCAACCAGTGTGGTTCATCATCTGGGCCTAATGATGAACCACACTGGTTGGTTCGAAATGCGTCGGCCAAAAATTTTTGTTATGTCATTTCTACATACAGATTTTTCTTATTCATTATGGATCACAAAAGCTTGAATTCAAAAATTCAATTATTTTTTTTACTCTTTCTATCTTTATCTCTTGAAATAAAATGATATTAAATAGTCAGCAAACACTCATCTGAAAAGACGGAGGATCTTTGTTTTGAAAACAAAGAAAAATACTTTTCCAAATACAAATATAAATATTAAGAATTATGCAATAATTCAATTATTACTTTACTTTTTCCATTTTTATCTTTTAAAATAAAATAATATTAAATAATTAAGAGGATCTTTATTTTGAAAACAAAGAAAAGGGAAAGACAGAGGAGGAGAAAACAACTCTGAAGCTTTCTCTAAACACAATATAAATATTAAGGATTACGCAATAATTCAATTATTGGTTTATTCTTTCTATTTTTGTCTCTTGAAATAAAATAATATTTACACCGTAAGGCGTTTCCCTTTGAAATGAATTGCCCCAGTCGTCGCCATGTCCTATTGTTCACCGTGGATTTGTGGTGTTAGATGATTGAACAAAGTTTGATCGTTGATCAAAAACTGGTTCATGAAACTGAAACGTTCGTGAATTTTCGTCTCGCCGTTCTCGCTCATGGAAATGGCGGTCGTTAGATGCTTATTAGTCGCCCATATTTTAATTTCCCTGAGTTGTAGTTTGAAAAGACTTTGAGAATAAGAGAAGTCGGGTGTTCAGAAAACGATGGACGCGACAACCATTGTTGCTGTAGTTTCTCCAGCGACATCGGAACCTAGATTTTGGGTGCGATGCTGTAAATAGTATGAGATGTGTCCCACAAGATGAGCGTTTTGGGAATCTGAAAATGTCTGATTTCTTAGTGCAATCCCTCAAGGCAATTGTTCAATTCCTGGTACCAGAGCTCAAATCATTATTTGATTCAACTATGAATGAGTTCAACTCCTTTAAAGACATTAAGAAGTTATTTTCCGATGGGAAAAAGTTTCCCAACAACTCAATTCTAGAAACTGCCAAAAATTTCATTCCCTTTGAGCTTGTCAAAGAGTTTCTTACAACAGACGACGAAAAATTGTTCAAGTATCCCCTTCCTCAAGTTATAGCCGGTGAGTATTTCTCTTCCAAACACGTCCATGCATCTTCTTATTCTGTGCTTGATTTCTACCAGATTCTGAATAATTGAACTTATTGGAAATGGGATTAATAGGTGCAGAT
>APFE030042872.1:0-12315 GCA_000404065.3 Pinus taeda | reverse complement strand
CGAGGATGATATACGCATGCCCCCTGGCCGAGTGAGGGTTACAAGTTATGAAGTCGATACCCCATTTGGCGAAAGGACTGACGGTAATTATAGGGTGGAGAGGAGCAGGTGGTGCGCGCATCTTTTGGTCAAATACCTGACAATTGTGGCATTTTCGGACCGCAATAATACAATCTTTGAATAAAGACGGCCAGAAGTAGCCAGCACGCAATATCTTTTGGGCAGTGGCATACCCAGACATATGACCGCCACATGTTCCAGAGTGAGTCATTTAAAACCCTCTCAGCCTCTTCGTGAGTTAAGCAACGTCGAAAAACCAAGTCTTCCCCACAGCGATAAAGAGTATCTCCAATAATTTTAAACTGTTGGGACTAGAATTGAATTTTTCGACACTCCGACTTTGAAAGTTCAGGC
This sequence comes from Pinus taeda, assembly GCA_000404065.3. Classification (NCBI taxonomy): domain Eukaryota; kingdom Viridiplantae; phylum Streptophyta; class Pinopsida; order Pinales; family Pinaceae; genus Pinus; species Pinus taeda. The sequence goes on along the minus strand of APFE030042872.1, from coordinate 11,901 downwards.
CGAAAGGATTGGGTTTGGAGATAGATGATTATATCTCCATACCATGGATCTAAAGTGCTGATGAGAAACAAAGATTCGTCCACAATGGACTCTTCTGCCACAGTCTCCATGTCAGCACGCGGGAAATCACACATTAACTCCGCGAAAACTAAGGATTTCTTAGACTTGGATTTCTCAAACTCCAAATCAAACTCTTGCAGGATAATGATCCATTTAGAGTACTTGCCCCCTAGCAATTGTTTAGTCAAAATATAAATCATAGGGCTGCAATCTGAAATCACAGTAGTTTTACGAAGTAAAATGTAGTCACGGAAACGCTGGACAGCTTGAACAGCTGCCAGGGCCAATTTCTCCACATGGGAATATTTTAACTCAGTTGGATTTAGGGTCCAACTAAGATAATATATCACATGTTCCGCTCCGAATTCGTCTTCATGTACTAGCACCATTCCAATAGTGGAATGCGAAGCTGCGAGGTATAAGAAGTAATCCTGGTTGTAGTTGGGAGGATACAACAACGATGCATGGGTCAACGCGTGCTTGAGTGTATCAAAAGACTGCTGAGAAATCTCATCCCAAAATAATTGAGCGTTCTATTTTAACAACCGGGTAAAACCCTTAGTGACCTCGGCGTAGTTTGGAATGAATCAGCATAAAAAGTTTGCTTTCCCCTGCAAACTTTGGAGTTGGCGCAAACTCGAAGGAAGAGGCAATTTGATGATTGCTTCGACTTTCGAGGGATTGACGCGAATGCCGGCTTTTGAAACAACAAATCCCAGCAATCGACCTGCTTCAATACAGAACACACACTTGTGCGGATTTAAACGAATACGATAATGCCTACACCTCATAAATATTGCTCGTAAGTGGACAAGGTGATCAGCTCGATGTAAAGAATGAGCAGGCAAATCATCGAGGTATGGTTGCACAATGTGTTTGATGTCATGAAATGCGTAAGACATCACCCGTTGAAAAGTGGCTCCAGCGTTCTTAAGTCCAAAGGGTAATTTCCAATAAGCAAATGTTCCCCACGGACAAATGAATGTCGCTTTTGGTTGGTCGGCAGGTAGAATATTGATTTGATTATAGCCCGAAAAACCATCCATAAAGGAAAACATTTCGCTTCCGGCACAATCATCAATTATTTGATCGATTTATATCCCTATAATCAATACAGATTCTTATTGTTCCCTGTTTTTTGTTAACCGGGACAATATTCGATACCCAATCCATTAATGAGATCGGATATATGAAACCTACTTTCAACAGCTTCTCAAATTCTGTTTAATCGCAGCCGCTTTTCGAGGGTGGATCTGACGCAACCGTTGTCGGACAGGTTTAGCGTCCGGGTAGGTCTTGATTTCATGGACAACAATGGCGGGATCAATTCCTGGCATTTCTTCATAGGACCAGGCAAACACGTCACAGAATTCTTGGAATAGGGCCTTGTAAGTTTGGATTTCGTCATCTGTACACGAGGCACCTATATGAATGTTCTCAACAATTCTGGACTTCACTGAAATGTCAATGGGAATAGTGCGAGAAATATTCCCTAAATTCAGCTCTGAATCAGGATGTGTCGTTGGACTCTGAGCGTCTTTGACATGTTCAGTGGTAAAGATAGATGAGAAATCATTTTCAAAACGATCATCCTTAGGTAAGAACGAAGATCTGTGATGAAGATCTTCCCATTGTAAATCGTCTACACATAGGATTTCACGAAGGTGTTCGTCAGATGACACAACTTCGAGAAACGTTATTAACTCTGAGGGTGATGCGAAAAGTGAGTCCTCATGGACCACATTCATTTGGTCAGTTTTGGTTGAAAGCGGGTCGGTAAAAGACACTACGACTTCATAAGCATTTTCATATGGACTCAAAGGCATAGCATTACCAAATGAGTCTATCTCAGATTCGGAAGGGACAATCCAAGCATCGTCGTAAATAATGGTGTCTGATGTAATCATATGAATAGATGCAAATGAAGACGATACGTTGATTGGAGGAAAATGAAAAGTTCCCAGTAAACCAGAATCTTTAACTAAACCTACACCAACGTCCCTATAAGGGATGTTCGTTTTACCGACATGCTAGATACTCTCTGAAGAGGCTAGGTCGGATGCAAAGTATATCTCATACTATGAGGATACTTTAGAACCTATTTCTGTTATTCTCTATACTATATTATAATGTTGAATTTATCTCAATGGCATATTTTGGGTATATCTCATAATCTTATTCGATGAGAGGTCAAACAAAATGCTCATGTCCTTTAGATTAAGAGATATTCTCATAATCTACAATGAAAATAAAGATTCCAATTATAGAGGCTCTTGAGGCAGAAATTATTCTAGTTACTTTATAGCAAAGTCAAAATTAATTTAACATTTATATTAAAAAGATATATATATAGATTGTGAGGATGGTAATATATTAAAGAAGTTTTGAATAACAAATAAAATATAAGAATAAGATGTCCTAATTCTAATAGTAATTTAGGAAAGTAAGTTCTTGGAAAATAGAGTTTATTGAGTTAGTCTGCATAGTAAATGTATGCATGGGAGTCCTTTGTTAAATCAATATTTAGATCACATTGAGGTTCTAAACTTAGTTTACTTGTTTTTACTTTGCGTCATGGCTTACGCATGAGACCATTTGGTTAAATGTATGTTTAAATGTTGCTTTGCATACAAGAAAATTGACTGCTCGTAGAGTTGAAAGAAGTGAAGTGTGTAACAACTGCATATGAGTCCATTGGGTTGAAAGGAAGACATGTGTGTACAATTTATTTAAGGTTTTATTCTGTTGCTGAGAGTCAACTCGGTTTGAAATAAACAATGTAGTTTTATGAATAACATGTAAGTAAACTTTCTTTTTCCATAAAAATTTCCATGTGGATTTTTTGAATTGAAATTAACCATTCTTAATCTTTTAATAAAATAAATTTGATTTTAATGAACATTTCATATTATTGTTAAAAAATTGTTTAAAAAGTTAAAAAAATATACTCAAATGAATGAATTTAAGCTTATGTGATCCATATCAAATTTTTGAAGATTCTTTGGTGAAAATCACATAGAGATACTTTTGTCGATGTGTTTCAAACCAAAGCAGATCTAGCTTTGCACATTAAATAGACAGGGCAGAATATCCAATAACCCAATTTTACTAGACAAGGTAACTGCTAAAATGACAACAGCGAGATTTGACCAGAAAAAGGCTAATTTGACTATGATAAGAGGAAAAACTTTATTTATTTAAATAAGTTAATATGGTTATAAATATAAAAAAACCATTATAAATATATATTAAAATTAATATTATCATAAATTAAATTATTTTCAAAATTACTAAAAATAGAGTCAACCATACATATATATTAAAATAAATTAACTTAAATTAGTTAGAATAAGTAAACAAAAATACATTAATTTAAAAGTGTCGGACAAAGTTCTTATATAAGTAGTAGTGAATCTTCAAAAATACTCCAATGAAATTTTACCCGGTGAAAAGCTACCGACTAAAAGGTATATATACATCTTAAAGCGGACTGGAGGAAAAATAGACTCCAAAAATTTGATTTTAATAGATATTTTAAGAATCATTATAAAAAAATTATTAAAAAAATAAAACAAATATATTTCTATGAAATTTTACCTCGTGAAAAAAGATGGACTACTAATGAAAAAATAAATATCTCGGTAAAAAATAGACTCCAAAGGTAAATACAACTGCCAGATTTTGAGGAAAACAATGTTTTCTTCTCATTCGGCCACTCGATTTTTTAGTGGCCTGCGTAGGAATCCATTGAGGACGAAGATTCAGTATATGGTTCTTTATATGTCGTAATGATGGGGCGGAAGAATTCTTCGACTGTACTCCCCGCCACCCATGATTTGTAATAAGAACAGTAATAGTTTACCTTAACCTCCTTACTTTCGAGGTACTTAGGTATTAATGAATTAGCGAATTAATGTATCAGACCATTATGTTAGAAGATCGCTAATTTGGTAATTATTATGTGCTTATTCATGTAAAGTGCCATGCTAATTAAACAAGGAGCCACTGTCGTGGCGGTAGTCCCTGCCGGGGTCTGCAGGGACAAACGGTTAAAGCTGTGACAATGCAGTATGGAAGAGGTATCAGTCCTTGAATTAGCAGGTTTCTTGGTTATAGTGCAGTATGGAAGAGGTATCAGTCCTTGAATTATGAGGTTTCCTGGTTATTATGAGTAGAAATTACAAGTTAGCTAACAGAAACTAAATGTTCACATCTATATGTTGAAGTTCTGCTTTTCTAGACCCTTTGGGGCCAGAAAAAAGAGATATAATACCAGCACTGAAGTGGAGTAATTCAGGAAGATCTATTAACTAAGTATCACAAGAACCATTATGAACTTAAAGAAGCTTTATTTGAATGAAGATGCTAAACAGAAATGCACAAAATCACACAAAATCATTTAGGAAGAGGGTTTGGAGATACAAAGTGATCGAATTCAGCCCTTATGCAGCCCTTATGCTCTGGATTTTGTGTGAAGCTTTATATTCAATGGCTTAGTTTGCTCTTTCACGGCGGGCTTTCTCAGAACCTGTAAATTTGACAAAATGCACTTTATAATATAATTCAAATAAGAGACTTTGGATCGCATTTTGAACTTTTGAAATAGGAATTCAGTGATTCCAAATTATCATCACCATGATAAACTGGCTTGCATAAATTTAAAACTTGCCTGTGGTTCATCATCAGTTGTTTTATAATATAATTCAAAGTCTATCATCAGTTGTTTTATAATATAATTCAAATAAGAGACTTTGGATGGCATTTTGAACTTCTGAAATAGGAATTCAGTCATTCCAAACTATCATCACCATGACACATAAACTGGCTTGCATAAATTTAAAACTTGCCTGTGGTTCATCAGTTATAATTCAAATAAGAGACTTTGGATGGCATTTTGAACTTTTGAAATAGGAATTCAGTCATTCCAAACTATCATCACCATGATACATAAACTGGCTTGCATAAATTTAAAACTTGCTTGTGGTTCATCAGTTGTAAGGGGCAACCTTCGTTTAATTGTTGGTCTTTCACTTGGCCTCTTTTCTGCAAAAGAGAAGATGTTCTGTTTCTCAAGGTATGCATAGACATTGGTTTATTGTGAAACATGTCACTGCCCAATGACTCCAGCAATAATTGTATAACCATGTCTAGGTATAGGTAGAGGTACAGTGTTGGACATATGGTCATATCAACCAGTAAGTGCATTATTTAAATTAATTGAAAGGGTAAAGAAAAGGATATTATCATAATTATGTTTCTATCTCTATTAGTGGTCTGAATAATGGGCAGGGAGAGACACTATTTCTGATAAACATATTCTATTCAATGCCTGCCATACTTAAAAAATAGGCACTTAAGACGAGATAAGCAATGAACTAGAGTATGCATTGCTTTGAGAATTTAACATTCACACAAATTCTGTATTTGGAGCCAGATACAGTCTCAAGTTTACAGCCTACATTATCATGAAATTACTGGAATGTCCCTATATATTGTCCTTCCCAATAGGATAATTATTTTCTTTATCCCATTATAAAGCCAGCCATTATTTTGCAGTGAGAATTTCAATTTTTTTTGTAGCTGGACAATTTCAAGAGCATTCTGTTCATAAGATATAATGAATCGTTGATTCTAAAATTGAAATGAACCATCACAGAATATTTTGATCTACGGAATTTTTTTTAAGTAACAATCTACATGGTCCAAAATGAGCGAGGAAAAGCCTATGGAAAATTGTTCAGATGCTGAGATGAGATGAAATTCCAGTCTAGAAATGGATATTGCCTTCAGAATATATAATCTTCAGATGCTAACATGAGACGAAATTCCTGTCTTGCAATGGATTGCCTTCAGAATAAATAGAATAGACCTCAAGTAAAATCTTAAAGATCGTGTTTTCGATTAAAAAAAAAAAAAATTAAGATTCATAAACCACCAAAAAAATTTCAGAAAATACTGAACAGAGAAAAAAACAGATATGTGATCAGTAATTACCGGTAAAAAAATTGTCAGCTGGACAGTGGACTAGTGGTAGGTAATGAAGTGTTCAAAGCACATTGACCCAAGTTTGATACTCAGTCTCTTCTCTCTGGAATGATAATTTACTGCAGTTCACAAATCGGTAAGCTCTGTACTGGTAGCAACAGGGGGCTTCTGGTTGAACTGTTTTTGTTTTAAAAAAAATAAACTTGAGAAAATTTTATTGCAAAACGCGGCGAATGTTGGCAAATCATTATGCATACAGAGAAACTGCCTCAATCTGAAAATGGGATATAGACATTTCAAATTCAAGCCTAAGAATATGAACTCTAAAATTGAATCTCATAATTATAAGAAATTAAAAAAGACTAGGAATTAGCCTTGTTAACGTAAATTTGAATTCACGATTTCTGGACGAAGATCACACTTACAAAGGGAAAATGTGCTTCTCCCCCTTCTACATCATTACTTAGATACATCAGCATTGTTGCAACTCTTTGGCTTCGTTTCAAGTTGAACTGCACAACCAAATATGTGTTCTCAGCATAAAATAAATTTCTAGAGTACAGTTGGAAAGAAATATTAGTTTGAACATCTATAAGTAATCCAAAACTTCAAAACAAAGGCTACCGGGACATTGGCTAACTCATAAGGTCATACCTCATCCGAGAAATAATCATGATGAGATTTATAAAATTCACCTTCCTCATACGTGTGTTCATGTACTATCACTTAGATATCCGGTTATGGAACTATATAATAATAAAACGGATTGCAAAGATGAGTTGTATATAACTAACAGAAATACAATCTGCAATGAGACAAAAATGGTTACATTAAAATTTAACTGCATACCGTAGAACCTGCATAAGTTGTCCATTTTCTATTGGTACTTGAGAATAAACTGAAATGCGCTTCTCAATTGCCTTTCAGATAACAAACAAAATGAAATAAAATCAATCAATCATTTGTAATGTACAGAAATTGAGGACAATTTCATCTCTGCTTGGAGTAATTTATAAAACTTATGATCAAATTTGTACATTAGTACACTTTGTATTTCATCTTTTCTCTTTTTGGGTGACTTTGTACAAATTGATCACTCACCTACTTTATTATAATCTATCATACTTGGTCAAACATAATATTCTCTTGCAATTTTGCAAGCCTATATATATCCAATACAAATCACTATACAAGTTGTTTACAGTTCCAGCAATCTCTTCTCTCATGCTTGCATACTTGTCTCCTTGTTTGGTATCCTTGCATTGCTGTAACTGAGATCATATCACCTATAATGTTTTAGGCTTGCTCTCATCGCCTAACTAGCAATGACCACACTTGTTTACAGTTCCAGCAATCTCTTCTCTCATGCTTGCATACTTGTCTCCTTGTTTGGTATCCTTGCATTGCTCTAACTGAGATCATATCACCTATAATGTTTTAAGCTTGCTCTCATCGCCTAACTAGCAATGACCACACTTAAAAGCCTCCAGAAATGAAGTTTTGGCTAAGGATTATTGGTTTGCATTAACGTGTATTGTCTATTGGTATCTTTATTAATGTAGATGGCAGGGACGGAGCCCTTAACAGCTAAACAGTGTGTTGCATGCAAAGAATGTAACTTGGCTATTGCTTCATTGAGATGTTGCTGTGTCATAATTTTTTGGTCAAACTTTATCTTTTTTGTTGAACGACGTCTTAACAACCTTGAAATATTTTCCCTACAGCTAAAGTAATAAATGATTTTGGAGAAATATCTATAAAGCAAAACTGGGAAAAGAAGATCAAATACTGAATAGCTACAATGTCAAAAAGAGATTTATATGATGAATAACCAAGAGCAAATGCAACTATGACCTTATTCACATAGTGGATTAACTTGTCCATTTCGCTGAACAAAGAATCTGCATATAGATATTCAAAGTCATTTCCCATTGTCCACATAATATGATTTGTACGGGTAACATTAGCCTGCACACAATCAGGCAAAGTCACGATATCCAATCAATGAAGTAAAACAAAAAAATTTATAAGAATGCGTTAAAGTAGTTATTCATACTTCTCTGGGATGGAAAATTGAATTTTCGACAGTTTATTCTAGATGTAAAAGGTGAAGTGAATGAACTATAGAATTGGTCTAGGCATGATCATCCTAGCATCTATTGCATTGCTATCAAAAGCAACACCAATTACCTGAGTTATTGCTGCTTCGACAAAATCATCAACACGTTGTTTAACATTGTTGTCAAAAAGCAGAGCATCATCCTGCAGTAAATTACGCACGAACATGACTTAAATAAAGAGATCACTGGAATTAGTGTGCATATTCCATTCTGCAATTTACCCACCGAAAACTTACCTAAATTGGAGGAGAATTATCATCCCCATAAAAATTTTCATATCGAAAACGATCCGGAGGATTATAGTGAACAGGAAATGCATCAGTAAATATCTGCAATTAAAAGAATTAGTGATCAGAATACCATGTAAACAACATAGTATTCTTGACATCTCCAAGAAACCTTCAAGGGTGTACGACACATTTACAAGACTATGTGGTTACCTGAGCAGAGGGGCCAAATGTCTTGGAACCCTGCCATACAACCTCCAAGGTCTTCTGATTTATTCGGTTTGCTCTGTCCTGGTAGTCAATCCGTGCAAAAAAGAGAGAGTCGAACCCAAGCTACAAATAAAAGAGAAGAAAGAAATGTTATTATTAAACACATTCAAAGTGCAAACAGTGCCAACCATAACCTGGGAAACTGACCCAAGGATTTATTCAGATGTTCATGCTTATTAGCCGGAAACCAATGGAGGCTGAGACATTGACATTTGCACTTCTAGACTATTATTGCAAAGAACCAAAGGTCCATCAGCTCTATGACATGCACTTATTAACATGGATGAACACCGATCCCAAGATACGATTACTGATTTAACTTAAAAGGAAACCCTGTCACCCTACACAAAACAGAGAAGCGCATCACCTATAACAGAAATATGATTGTCCTGCATCAAGAATATGCCGCAAATGTCAAATGGTAAAGACACTCTGTTGTGTGGTATCTGTTTTGCATAATTCTCTAAAATGCAGATAACAAAACCAAACTAGTCACAACTCTAGTATGTGCTAAAGTAGAAGGAAACAGAGTTCTTCATAAAAAATGACAACTAAGAAAATAATGGCAAAATCATGATTTCGATTAACAAAGAAGTATCATAATTCTAAAGAATATATTAGGAGGAGCAATGGCAAAAGACAAAGAGAGCTCCTCAAACCCAGTAACATATCTAAATTCTATTTATTGCAATATCAATAGCACTTCCAATATCATAAGGCAGACCTCTGCACCTAGCAAATACGCTTGAACTGCGGAATGCCCAAAAGGATCAATCTGCCATCCAATACGCGGGGTTTTATTAAATTGCTGCTTGATAAAACGGTGTCCAAGTGTTGTCTGATCGATCATGTCTATATAATGTGTTGCTGCTTCATCATGCATACACCAGCCAGCATTTCTGGAATTTGAAATACAAAAATAAATCAGCACAGCCACTAAGTGATATTAATCCTTATAAAAGAAGGTGGTTGTTTCCAAAGGAAAGAAAAATACACGAATTCCAGCTGGCTTGAATCAACTAGTTTCTTGACTTGTCCCTGCTTCTCCTCACTTTGCTCTAACCACCACCTTTGAAAAAATGCCTGAAACCACGACACCGAAGGATTTCACACACATGTACCAGTTTTGGGCAGAGCTATTCAATGTTCAACTCATCTGATCGCCTTAAAGAAAAAAATGTGAAAAGCTTTATGTAGGAACTAGATCTATTGCACATGCAATACTTGCATGGGTAGGTAGGGGGAACACTATTTTGACATAATCAAGGCTTAGCATGCACACTTTGAATAAATAACATCTGCATCCTTTTCAGTAATATAAGTATCAGGTTTAAAAAAAAACCATAAAAGTATGCAAGATGTAATGCACAAGTTTTAGCTTAATATATAGCCCTTTCAAGGTCTACCACAACTTGGTAGAGGAGATCATAACTTATGTCATCCAATCTTCCCAAGTAAAAGCAAATCGGTCCAATGAGTGCTGGGCAGCATTTATCAAGTGGGTGTCAAAAGATTCATATAGACAAGCTTACCAAAAAATATAGGGACCGGATGAAACTGCAACCACTGTCATATGATAGCCATATAGGCAACGTTTTCTTGGTAACATCCGGCAATATAACTTTTTGGGTTTATGTTTTGGAGTATGATTTTTCTTTTAAGCATTCAGAAAATCTGACTGGTGAGAGTAGATTTTTTTGTCAAAGGAAAAATATGGAATATTCAGATGGAGGGTGACTCAACCACCTGTCACAATACTAGCGGATAACCCAGTAGAACCCAGTAGAATTTAGAAGGACTTGAAGCCGAGCCAGAATTCACGGCTCAGCCAGGCTAGAACTGGACACCTCATGACTCAGCCAGACTAGTTGGAGGCCTCATGACAAATCAAACCAATTGAGCTAACCCACTGGGTTCTTGGCAGTAAATATTTCCCTTCATTATTGGATAGAGAATATTTCTGATAACATTCAATCTCCGGACGAACATGGGGGTGTTGGCCAATTTATCCCATTGCAGATCACCTTGACAAAAATGGAACATTCAGGATACCGAAACAAGGTGGATGAGGAGGCCTCAAGCCTCAAGGTATCTAGCCATCCAACTATTTTGAGATTAGAGTACTTGGGTGGTTCAATCTTCGTATGGGTTCAACAGCAAAAGATAGACTATATAGCACTGACCTTACAAATGCACGTTGTGTAGTTTGCTGGGAGATGCATAACGGTTAGGCATGTTTATGTGGATTTGCAAACTTGCCAAAACATTTTGGGCCTGGATTGACGCTTAGTACAGGGGTACACTCACAAAGTATGTACAAGGTAAAGACAGCTCTTAAACGACAAAGATTTTAAGTAAACACTTGTCACACATGCAATGTATAATACAAAAACATATTTCAAACACGTAAAATACCGTGGGGCCCACAACTTTACCTTTGTCTTGTGTCTACCTCGTAGCTAACCAACGCAAAAGCAGGAGTTCCGGGTTCACCACTAGATACTACAAGGCTTAACTCTGAACCCGGGAATGCACCAGATGACCGGGAAATCGCATCTACTGGGCGGTTGGGGGAGCGCTGACCTAACTTCATATCTTTAGTCTGCAATAGCCGTATACCTTAAGTTTGCAAAGCGGCATACCTTCAGTTTGCAAAGCCTCGTCTTTTGAATACTGTCATCATTTTTCCCAGCCTTACATGGACAAAAGAGGGGCACCTATGTTATTAAGCTGTGTAAGACAGACCCGTATGCACGTGAATATTAGGTTTTTTTATAATATTAGGGTGTAATATAAACACTTAACTATGAAATATCAACAGCAATTCATCTTATTGTACAATTGTTTGGTGAATTTCATGTCATTTCGGTTCGAGACCCTGGAGTCGGCTGACTAGGCTATCGCTGCATCAAAAAAAATTACGCAGTCTTCATCATGATATCTTAGGCAGCTGAAAGTGCACCTTTCGTATCATTTCTGTCTGGAAAACCCCGGGTAAGATCACTGTGTCATCGCTGTACGAAGATATATTACAGTTCGGACTGCCCTCCTTCACATCAGGCCCTCATACAAAGGTCTGTAGCGGACAACAGAAAGCGTACAACAGCGGGCATCATACGGACTTAAAACAGGCATAAAGCATACAGGAAGCTCTTAAGGGGAACCAATCGACTCGGTGCTCGTCACTTTATATATTTATACGGTCAAGACATGGGGTTACAAGGAAGGAGATTCACTAA
>APFE030042871.1:36076-120377 GCA_000404065.3 Pinus taeda | reverse complement strand
TAATAATACAGAGATATTTACAAAGATAGAAACATCAAGTTTCTATGTAAAGAATCAGTTTCATCTAAGAAACTGCTAAAAGAATAAACTTAGCAACAGCTAAAAGAGTGAGCATTAGACTAAAATAGAACTATTCTAATAGAAAATCTGCTAGAAACCAAAAAATTTCAGCAGTTCAGAGGGAAAGTGGTCCTAGCTTCTTGTTTTGCTACATTTGGTTGGTTGTGGGGTCATGGCTACTGGGTTGAAAGTAGGGGACAGATTGGTGGGGCTTGAAAATTTTGTCCCATGGAAAGAGAGGATCATGCTTTTTACTGGAGGATGTGGAAGTGTGGGTTATTGTATGAGCAGTTGTACAACCGCCCACTGATCCAACTCTATTGGTAGAGTTTACAAGGAAAAATGTGAAAGCAAAGAGGATCCTTCTAAATGCTATCAAAGATCATTTGTTCCCTCATGTTTCAGGAATGACATATGCATATCAAATGTGGGAGTCCTTAGTCTCTTTGCACTAGAGTTCTAATGAGAACATGAAGATGATGTTGAGACAAAAATTGCGCAACACCAAGATGACCAAGACTGACAGTGTTACATCTTTCCTCACCAGAGTCTCACAGGTGAAAGATGAGTTCGCTGCTATTGGAGAGACAATTTTAGACGAATAGTTGGTTTGCATTGCTTTAGAGGGGTTCATCAAGAAGTGGGATAGTTTTACCCACATCTTGGTGGCTAGAAAGCATTTTCCTAGATGGAGGAGGATGTGGGATGATTTCCTTCAGGAGGAGATCAGGAGAACCCTGTGCAGTGGCAACAAGAGTGGTGGGCGAGGTGAAGAGGAGAATGTTCTCTTGTGGCAAAGGGCAAGAGGACAAAGAAGATCAAGAAGGGGTCTTCTAATGGAAGCAAAGCAGGACAAGGGGAAGCAGAAGGCTAAGGAGAAGGACATGAGCAAAGTGAAATGCTTTGCTTGTGGGAAGATGGGTCACTATGCCATACAATGTCCCAACAAGAACGGTAAGAAGAAACAAGGATTTGCAGCTACAAGTTACAACAAATGTGGATGAGTTTGCAGCTATGTTTGACTCAGTGTGCTTTGGTGGTGAGTTTAGCAACTCATGTCACATCTTCATGTGCATGGTTCATAGACAATGGAGCATCTTGCCATATGATCGGAGTTAGAGAGCACTTCATGAGCCTTTTGGAGGATGACATGGACTTGGAGGTTGTGCTTGGCGACAACTCCAAAGTCAAGGCGGCAGGCAGATATGGGGACAATTTCATTTCAGAGGGAGTCATTACCCCCTTTGAAGGTGACTGATGTTCTTTATGTTCCAGGGTTGAAGAAAAGTTTGATATAAGTTTCCAGCTTGGAGGACAGGGGGTATGAGATATTGTTCCGATAGGGACAAGTGTTATTGTATCCTAGAGGATCTAATATCAAGTTTGATCGTGTGATTAGAGCTCGCAGCGGGAGGCTATACAGACCCATGTTTTAGCCTCTTCGAGCTATTGTGGCTCAGACCAGTGTCAGTGGTTTATGTGAGCTGTGGCATAGGAGGATGACCCACTTGCACCATGGAGCTTTCAAGATGTTGAGGGAGATGGTTATCGGGTTGCCAGACTTCCGCATTGATCATCATGATTTGTGCAGGGAGTGTGCTTTGGGAAGTACACCAAGACACCCTTTTAGAGCAGTGACAGTAGAGCTGTAGTTATCCTTGATTTGATTCATTATGATGTATGTGGTCCCATGTCCCATGTCTCATTGAGTGGATATGAGTACTATGTGACGTTCATTGATGACCACTCTAGGAGGACCTAGATTTACTTCCTGAAGACCAAGGATGAGGTCTTCTGGTGATTCCAAGAGTTTAAGGATCTCGTGGAGAACCAAACAGGGAGGAAGATCAAGGTGTTGAGATCAAACAATGGGGGAGAGTACACTTGAGCTGAGATGAGAGACTTTTGTGGGAGTGTCGGCATAAAGAGAGAGCTCATTGTGCCTTATAATCCTCAGTAGAATGGTGTGGCAAAGAGGAAGAACAGGGCCATTGTGGGTGTAGCTAGAGCGATGTTACATGATCAAAGTTTACCTTTCTTCTTGTGGGTCGAGGCGGTTAACACTATTGTTTATTTGCAGAGCCGGAGCCCACACAAAGTCTTAGGGAACAAGACTCCTCAGGAGATATATACCGACAAGAAGTCGAAATTTGGGCACATTAGGATTTTTGGGTGCCTTACATATTCACATGTCCCTGAAGAGAAGAGGACGAAGCTGGAACCCACGATAGAGAGAGGTATACTGCTGGGTTAAAGCGAGACCAACAAAGCCTGTTGCATATACCTTCCTGCTCAGAGGAAGATTGTTTTGAGGCGGGATGTGAGATTTGAGGAGGAGAGGGCTTTGAGGAGGTATCGAGAGATTGATTAGGTAGAGTAGCAGGCTCCTCGACGAGTAGCCCCACCACAAGTTTCAGGAGCATCAGGTGGTACACCAGGATCAGGAGGTTCATCTTCTTTAGGGGTGACAGGTTCGCAGAGCACAACTTTGCCTAGTACCGGATCACTTGATGCAAGTTCATCGGGCACAGTGTCTCAGATTTTAGGATCTCCTTTGGTTAGTACAGAGCCTTCCTTGCTAGGAAGAGAGGCACCAGATGAGGATTTTCCAATAGCTCCACATGAAACTATTGTAGGGAAGAGGAAGCCAATATGGCTTTGGGAGACCTTGAAGGAGGCTCAGGAGGCAGTGGGGAGACCCACGTGGTCAGTGAGGGAGAGTAGACTACCAGAGAGTTTGGGTGGCTTCGTGGCAGATGTTGTAGAGATAGAGCCAGCTTGTTTTGAGGAGGCCGCTATACAACAGATCTGGAGAGATGCCATGATGGAGGAATATTCTTCTATCACGAAGAATGATGTCTAGGAGGTAGTGCCACGTCCTGATGGGAAGTCAGTTGTGACTTTCAGGTGGCTCTACAAGATCAAGCATGTTGCAGATGGTAATGTTGAGAAGTTCAAAGCTTGGTTTGTGGTGCAGGGGTTCTCGCAAGTAGAAGGAGTTGACTATGAGGAGACCTTTGCACCTATTGCTCGTTATACTTCCATTAGAGAAGTCATATCTATAGCAACTGATATGGGATGGCAGATTCACTAGATGGATGTGAAGACCACCTTTCTTAATGGTGTTATATAGGAAGAGGTGTATATTGAGCAGCCTGAGTGCTTTGAGTTGCATGGGAGTGATTCTCATGTATGTAGGTTGAAGAAAGCCTTATATGGACTGAAGCAGGCACCGAGGGCATAGTACAAGAGGATAGATGCTTACTTGCAACAATTATGTTTCCAGAAGAGTGATGCAGATCCGAACCTATAATTTGTTTTGGCAGGTGACGATCCACTCATTCTAGTATTGTATGTGGATGACTTGTTTATTATAAGAGAGGACAGTCTCATCCAACATTGCAAGAGAGATCTTGCTTCAGATTTTGAGATGACTGATATGGGGTTGATGCATTATTACTTGGGGATGGAGGTTTCGCAGGAGGATGGTCACATCTTTGTGGGCCAGGGCAGGTATGTAGGAGATATCTTGAGGAGGTTCCATATGGATGGTTACAAACCTATGACTACTCCTATGATCATCAACTGGAAGAAGTTACATGATGTTGATTCCAAGTTGGTGGATGCCACTTTGTATTGTCAGCTAATCAGTTCATTTTGAAATTTCTAAGTATTACCTGTTAAAATTTTTATCTGTATTCTTGGTTTATTTTGCCTACTTGTTTAATTACTAACAAGTTATTTAACCATATAAAAACTGAAATAAACACAGTACAGTCTCAACCGTCTACAGATCAACAATTGAAAGAAATAGACAAACACACAAGGGACACCGTTATTTTTGGACAATCGTCCGTGAAAAAACCCAATTTGGGAAAACCGGTGCAACAGTTCTGAGGGTTTTATTATTAAGCAACTTTTCTTGAGTACATTGGGTGCCAAACTGGCTCACCCGATAGAGATAATAATCTGGTAGTAATACCTCTCTTCGGAAGCAAATATTCTAAAAGTCTGCTCCACGAAACCCTCTCCAACACCTCTTCGAGGCACTACGTTAGCCGTCCTGGCCTCTGGGTCAGCCTAAAACCCTCTGCGTCAAACCTTTGAGGCTCTGCGCAACTTCTCTGGTCGTCTGTGTCACTTCTGCAACATCTGCGTCAATCACGCAGGCCGTCTGGGCCTCTGCGTAGTCATTGCTGGCCTTTGCATGGCACCCTTTGGCTCTACGTCTGCCTCTCTGCCTTTGCGCTGGTCTTCTAGTACTATCTCTGCCTCTCTGCCTTGCACTCACTGCCCCTTGCTGGAAATGATCACTAGTTTAATTTCTCTTAGCAAACTTCGCTCTAGAAAATCGAACTGACTGATCACTCTAGTGTATCTCGAACTGACCCTCAAGCCTCCTCTTATACTTTTTTTGCTGAGTTTTCAATGGCCGAGATTACATCTTTAATCAACGGATAAGATTAGATTTGGCTTGATCCATGTCATTTAGAACCATCTAACCCTGTTTTATATTAATAATAATACCTATTAATATTTTTATTTTCCTAAGTTTAGACTTAGGAACGCATTAAAAATATTAATAATATTAATATCTCCTTTATCGTGTAGAATTTCCCCAAATCATTTCCGGGCCTTGAAGATCTCATGTGCTTTAGCCTCTTGACCAATTTTCATGGCTAGAGCACATGCGATGCTACCCCAAATAAACACTCCCTCATAGCAAGGAATGTGCTCTAGTAATACTCCACCACTAAGCATCACCCTGATCATCTGGCACGAGTACCTGTGCTGATGCTTGGCCTTCCTGCCCAACATTCTCTGCACTACTGCATCCTGCACTGCTACGCATGGCTCTACCACTGCGAGTGCTACATCTATACGACAGCTCCTTTACATCTGTGCTATTGCTGGTCCTTCCTCCCAACATTGCATCTGCACTGTAGCCCTCTCTCCTTATGCCGCATTGTGCTACCCATAGCACTACCGCTGCTACTACTACACTGCGACTCAGTTACTGAGATGATGGTAACTGATCTACCCAACTAGTGACATCCTTGTCAGGCTAGAAACCCTCCTGATGTTTTGAAGCTCTATCTGTCGCTATCCTGTGCTCCCTCTGTTACCTCTATGTTGCTGCAACAACTTTGTGCCTTTCGCACTGCTGCAAGCACCTATGTGCCTTCCTGCACTACAACAACCTCCTTTGTGCCTCTCGCACTGTTGCAACCCTCTCTGCGCTGTCAAGGACTAATGCACTCTAGCACTCTTTGCCGCTCCATCCGCATCCGATTCTACTGACATCCGCCATCTTGCTATTGTCACTTCGAGGCTCCCATAGCTGGATATGATCTAAGAGTTTGGGTACCCCAATGATCTTGCCCCACATCTCCTGTAGTCCTCCTGACTACAACTCGATGTCTCCCCACCTCTTCTCTAGATGTACATGAGCACTCATGGCACAATCGTCATCATCCTCTACCTCCTCTGCCTTCGTTGGCGTTGCCTTGGAGTCAAACGCCTCTCCCTTATTCTTCTTCCTCGAACACTGGGTTGCATAATGGCCCAGTTCCCCACAGTTGAAGCACTTTATCTTGGAGAGGTCCTTTTTCTTCCTCTTCGCCTGCTGCCCCGCAGATGCCAGAGTTGCATTCTCTTCCTCTTCTTTCTTGACTCGGGCTCCTTTACCACTACTTCTCGTCTTGGTCAGTTGTCTGGTCTCTTCTTGGCGAAGATCTGCGCATAATTCTTTCCAATCTGGAAGATTCGCTCTGCCTAGAATGCTCTGGATGGATGTTTCCCACTCCCCAGAGATTGCGCTTAGGGCGGTCCTCACCATTAACTCTTGAGCCGGCATGGCCCCTATGGAAGTCAGTTGGTCCTGAATCTCCTGCAACCTGCTGAGGGAGTGATCTACCTACTCCCCCTTCTGCATCTAATATGACCGCAGTTGATTCTCCAGTAGCATCTTCCTCTGCATGGAAGTGCCCTGATACAATGTCATCAAGGTGTCCCACATTTCCTTTGTTGTATTTTTCTCCGCAATACTCTGAACCACATGATCCTTGACCCCATCAAGGATTATGCATTTCGCCTTGGCCATCGCATCCTCATACGTTTCATTATCAGTTGGGTCGACTGGGATAGCCATGGTTCTCAAGGTGAAGGCCTTGATGTGATGTCTATCTAGAACAGACAGGATCCCGGCCTTCCAGATGACAAAGTTGGACACCCCGTCCAACCTGTCCTAATCCCTCAGTTAGTTCATGGCCATCTCTCTGCTCTTCTTTTTGACCCCTCTGAGTCTCTACTTCCCTCTTGGAAGTTCTCTCTTTGACTCCCTCTGAGTCTCTACTTCCCTCCTGGAAGTTCTCTGCTAGACTCCCTTTGAGTCTCAATTTCCCTCCTGGAAATCCTCCTACCAACAATCGAATCGTACCTCTCCGATCTCCCATGCTCTTGAAACACTAATCTGGATTTCGTAGCTAGAAATCTTCCTAGGTAGTCACTCCCTCTACCTTGGTTTTGTTATGTTAGGTACTGTTCTACCTTGATAGCAACAACGCCCCACCAGCCTTACTCTCTGCAATCTGCCCATAGCTTCCTATGCCCCAGTAACTGAAGAATTGAGCCTCTAGGCTTTGCGCAATCTCGACAAGGATGATTTTCTCCCCTGGCCAACTGCATCAACCCTCCTGGTCTCTCCGTGACTCTTCGTGAGCCTCTTCTGCCTTCCTCTGCTTCTGCGACGACCTCTCTCTGGCTCGAACTGATGATGCAAGCCCTTTGCATCAACCCTTCTCTGGTGTTTTCTGCCTACGAACAACTTCTGTCACTCGGGACAACTGTTTTTGCTCCAAATTCTCTGATTCAGTTGGTGCCTTCAGCTCTCTTGTGATCTGCAACCCTCTGATACCATGTTTTTTAGAGCATTCTCAGCTAGTTTTATAATAATACCCATTATTATTTTTTTTTCATAAGTTTAGACTTAAGAACCCATTAAAAATATTAATTCTTTTAATATCTCTCTAACCGGGTGGAATTTCCCCAAACCATTTTTGGGTCATGGAGATCTCACGTGCTTTAGCCTCCACCAATTTTCATGGCTAGAGCACATCCGATGCTACCCAAATCAATAGTCAACACTAGATTGAATATTTGTTTTGCAGTCAATGCATTGAGTCAATATGTGATGGAGCTCATGAGAGTACACTGGGTGGCTGCAAAACATGTGTTGAGATACTTGCTGGGTACAGTGGATTATGGGTTGGACTATGTCAGATGTGATGGGGTCAAATTGATTGGCTGCACATACTCAGATTGGGCTAGCAGTGTGAGCGACTGGAAAAGCACTTCAGGATGTTGTTTCTCATTGGGTTCGGCAGTTATGTCATGGTTCAATAGGAAACAAAAGTCAGTGGCATTGAGTAGCGCAGAGGCAGAGTACATGGTAGCTAGTTAGGCAAGACGTGAGGCATTATGGCTTCGCAAGATGCTTCATGGACTATTTGGTCAGATGCTGAGACCAACTACGATTTACTGTGACAACCAGAGTTGTATTAAACTCTATGAGAATCCAGTATTTCACAATCGGTCAAAGCATATAGAGATCAGATACCACTTCATCAGACACTGGGTTCAGCGAGGGGCTGTAAAGCTTTAGTATATATCTACTGATGAGTAGGTAACAGAGATTCTCACCAAATCATTGCCAATAAGCAAGCATGACTTTTTCAGAGGCAGGATGGGAGTGGTGAGCAACACCTTCTTCAGTAAGAGGGAGTGTTGAAAATAATACCAAGGAGAGGTGTTATTAGGCATTTATCCTTTCTAGCCTAGTAGACACATTAATGACTTTTGACTTGATGATATTTATGAGTTATATTAATGTCATGGATGGAAGAGATACTTAAAAGTGGTGTACCATGTACTTTTCTAATAAGAAAGTCACTTGCACTTTATTAAGTGACTTTATGTGTAAAGTACCAAGTTCATTTTTCTAATATTAAGTGAGTTGAGAAATTCACTTTATGAGAAAATTAGAAAAAAAAATATACAACTTAAAAAAGGTACTAGGAGCTTTTTAAGTAAAGGGGGCAATGTATGAGGGGGGTCACTTGGGAAAAATGATATCAACCACACATCTTGAGATCTGGAGATTAAATCTCAACCATTGAATCCTAGGGTTAGGGATTCAATTTTCTCCAAAAGACAAAAGGAGAAAAAGGAGGCTCATTCCTCACTTCACACTTGACAGAAGGGGAGAAGAAGAGGAGAGGAGAAGACGAGGAGAGTTTTGAGCTTGAGGAGGAGAGCTTGAATTCCTAGGCAAAGGAGGCAACTATACAAAAATCGAGGAGAAGGGCAGCCATATACCAACATGGAATTCGAGGCAAAGAGAGGCACGAGTTTCGAGATAAAAGGTTGCACGACTTATGAGGAAAACAACAGTATGAATTCCGATATTTCTGGGCATGAAATCTGAGGGAATTCAGCTGTTGTTTGGTCCAAAATTCCAGGCACGAGTTTTGAGGCAGCTGATATGTGGTAGCGCATAAATCGAGGCTCAAACTAGCACAAATTTCGAGGCACTGCAGGTTGTTTCAGGCATATAATTCGAGGTTGACTTGGCACAGAATTCAAGGCTGATTTGGCACAGATTTCAAGGCTGATTTCTGGGCACAAAAGTCAAGGAGCTGAGCTGTGTAAAAATGCAGAAAATTTCAGGCACTTGAAATTGTGAAAATCTGAAAAATATCTGTGGGCACAATTTTATGTACTTGGACAAATTTCTCAAGCAATAAAATCCTCCTTTGAAGACAGGTTTTCTTGGGGTTTTTCCAGCGTCACCTTGACCAAAAATAAATGTCTCTCATGCTTGAATGCTTGCATAAATTTTTAATTTCATTACAGCTGTTAGGGAATGTGAAAAATAGTAGAAGCACTAATTAAATGTTTACAATGAATGCATACTGAAAATTATATCAGCATGACAAAACATGTGGGTTGGGTCAAATAAACACTTACAAAATTGTAAACTAGGGTTGGGGTGCAGATCATTAAATTTCTACAATGGGGAGGATACCTTCATTGATAAGATGGAGATTTGCGCCTTTACCCACATGCCGTTAATGAGGACAACATCGGTATGATGGATAACCCTGTCAATATGTGGAGCCATTAATACGTTGAAGGAGATAGCCAAAGACAAAAGCTCGGGTCCTAATGGTTGGGCTGTTGAACTGTATCTATCCCTTTTCGACATCATGGGATAGGATTTTCTGCAACTAGTTGAAGAATCCCATACTATTGGACAAATCTCAGGTGCTGTCAATGCAACATTTATTGCTTTAATCTCTATGGAATCTAACTCTATCAGTTTTTCAGATTTTAGGCCGATCTCTCTTTGTAACTCTGTTTATAAGGTGATATCTAAAATTATTGCTAACAGAGTCAAAAATATATTATCTTCCTATATATGTCCATAACAATTTGGCTTTCTTCCTGGCAGGAGAATTCAGAATGTCATTGCCATATCCCAAGAATGCATCCATTCGATCAAATCGGGTAAGCAAAAGGTCTGTCTCATGAAAACAGATCTTTTGAGGGTATAAGATCAGGTAGATAGGGATTTCCTTTGCTTGATTGTGCTCAAAATTGGCTTTCCTCATTGCCATGTCAAATGGATCATGGCATGTGTGACCTCAGTTTCAATGGCGGTTTTAATCAATGGCCTCCCTACTGAGTTCTTCAAAATTTCAAGAGGCTTGAGACAAGGTTGTGCTCTGTCCTCACTCCATTTTATTTTGGTCATGGACTCCTTGATTCGTAGCGTTTCCGCTGCTAAAGAAAATGGTGTCATTTTTGGATGCTCAGTGACTCCTACCTCAACTAATTCTCTCCTTCTCTTTGTTAATGATGTCCTTGGATTCGGTGTTGTTAATTACTTGGAATGGAAACAATATATCAGATACTTGCTACCTTTGATAGAGCCACAAGACTTATATTAAATAAGGACAAATCGACTCTCATATCCGATGAGAAGGACGCCGTGGTCTGTCAACAAATAGTTGCTCTTTTGGGGATCAAATCTACCCTTTTATCTTCGAGCTTTAAGTACTTGGGTTGCTTGCTTAAGCCCTGTAAGTACCACATCATTGATTGGGATTGGCTGGTCCTCAAAACCCAGAAAAAACTTGCCCTCTAGGATCATAGATGGTTGTCTCTAGGTGGAAGGGTGATCATGATTAATGCAGTTCTCCAAGGAATATCTATGTATTGAATGCACTTATTTCTTTTGCCTGCAATGATCAATCATGAAATCAACACCATCTTTGCAAATTTCTTGTGGTCTGGACTTGGTCAAGCTAAAAAACTCCACCTAATTAAGTTGGCCTCTCTCCCTCGTCCACATGATTCAAGAGGTTGGGGTCTAAGGGACACACAACAATTTAACATGGCCCCTCTCTCTCGCAACCTATGGCGGGTCTTGTTTCGGGCTTATGGAGTGATATCTTGAAAGGTAAATATCTCTATCATCATAGCTTGAAGGAATGGGTAGTTGATGGTGCGCCCTCTAAGAGTGGGAAATCAGTGATTTGCAGTAGTCTAACGCAAGCTAAGTGTTGGAAATGTGGTAACCTAAGATGGAAAGTAGATAATGGAGAAAAAATATTAATTGGATTGGACGCTATTAAGGGTCTACGAGAGGGGCACATCCTTTCTCCCCAAATACTTAATGCGTTGCATCAATTGGGTTTCATTCACCTGTCAGATTTGAAGAATGCTCTCCCTCTTGAGCATGTTGTCCTCTCCTGGCCTCATTCCTGGGAAATGGGTCTTAGTGCAGAGTTTGAACCAGATTGGGAGACATATAGGCTCAATCTCGTTGAGGTTGGCATTTATTTAAATGATAGATCAGATGCTCTGGTGTGGGGAGGTTATGTTGTTGGAGATAACATTGCTATCAAAGAACTTTATTCATATATTGCAGGTTCTTCCACTCCAGGTCCCTATGATAAGTGGTCGGTGCGCATGTGGAAATGGGACACTCCTCTAAATATCAAGCGCTTCACATGGATGGCCCTTTTCAACTGGATCTTGACTTGGGAGAATATGATGAAAAGGGGATTTCAGTGTCCGGGTAGATGTCATTTTTGTCATACAGCCTCTGAAGATGTTTTCCATCTTTTCATAGACTGCACTTTTGCGAAGGCTATCTGGGACCATGTGGCAGAATTGCTAAACCTTAGGATCAACAGTGGCTGGCTTTCCATCTTCGATTGCTTAATGTATTGGCCTTCTTGTCATAGGCCCTATCAAGCTCTCCCCTTATATAGTTTTTGGGGGATTTGGGGCTGTAGGAATGCCACCATTTTTTAGGGTCAGATCTCTAATTTTCATTTTGATAGCATCAAAATAGTCAGATATTTCCTTGAGATCGACCCTTGGTCTTTTATGCCTTCTCAATGTTCCGTCCAACTTCTAGATTTAGGGTCTATTTGTTGAAATTTCTAAGTATTACCCATTAGAAATTTAATTAGTATTCTCTGGTTTATTTCGCCTACTTGTTTAATTACTAACAAGTTATTTAACCATATAAACACTAAAATAAACACAATGCAGTCTCAACCATCTACAAATCAACAACTGAAAGAAATAGACAAACACATAAAGGACATCGTTATTTTTGGACAATCGTCCCCGGAAAAACCCAACTTGGGAAAATCGGTGCAACAGTTTTGAGGGTTTTATTATTAAGCAAATTTTCTTGAGTACACTAGGTGTCAAACTAGCTCACTCGAGAGAGATAAAAAAATCTAGCAGTGATACCTCTCTTCGGAAGCAGATATTCTGAAAGTTTGCCCCACGAAATCCTCTCCAGCATAATCTGAAGCACTTTGTCATCCCTCCTAGCCTCTACGTTAGCCTGAACCCCTCTGCGTTAGCCCTTTGAGGCTTTGTGCAGCCTCTCTAGCCTCCTGCGTCCCTTCTGCAGCTTCTACATGGGTCATGTAGGCCCTTCAGGCCTCTGCACAGTTACTGATGGCCTCTGCGTGGCTACCTTTGGCTTTGCGTCTGCCTCTTTGCCTTTGTGCTGGTCTTTCGACACTATTTTTGTCTCTTTGCCTCGTACTCACTACGCCTCACTACAACTTTGATCACTGGTTCGATCTCTCTTAGCAAAACCCGCTTTAGCAAATCGAACTGACTGATCACTCTGGTGTATCTCCAACTGACCCTCAAGCCTCCTCTTATACTTTTCTTATTGAGTCTTCAACGACCGAGATTACATCTCTAATCGATAGCTAAGATTAGATTTGGCTTGACCCATGTCCTTTAGAACCTTCTAACCCAGTTTTATATTAATACCCATTAATATTTTTATTTTCCTATGTTTAGACTTAGGAACCCATTAAAAATATTAATTATTTTAATGTCTCCTTCACCGGGCAGAATTTCCCCAAACCATTTTTGGTTCTTAGGGATCTCATGTGCTTTAACCTCTCCACCAATTTTCATGGTTAGAGCATATCCAATGCTACCCTAAATCAACACACCCTCTTAGCGAGGAATATGCTCTAGTAATACTCCACCACTGAGCATCACCCAGATTATATGGAATCAGTACTTGTGTTGATACTAGGCCTTCTTGCCCAACATCCTCTGCACTGCTACATCATGTACTGCCGCCCATGGCCCTACTACTACCACTACTACAACTGTACAACTCCCTCTGCATCCGTGCTACTACTGGTCCTTTCTCCCAACACTGCATCTGCACTACAATTCTCTCTCATCATGTTGCTTCTTGTTGCCCATAGCACTACCACTGCTACTGTTGCACTGCAACTCAGTTACTGAGAAGAAAGTAAATAATCCACTCGACTACTGACATCATTGTCAGGCTAGAAACCCTCCCGATGTTGAAGCTCTCTCTGCCGCTATCCTGTGCTCCCTCTGCTGCCTTTGTGCTGCTGCAACAACTATGTGCCTCTCGCACCGTTGCAATCTTCTTTGTGCCATTCTGAACTGCTGCAACCTCCTCTGTGCCTCTCGCACTGCTGCAACTCTCTCTGCGCTGCTTGGGACAACTGCACTCTGGGACTCTCTGCCGCTTCATCTGCATCTACTTCTACGGACATCCACCATCCTGTTACTGTCACTTTGGGGCTCCCATAGCCAGGTATGATCCAAGAGTTTGGGTACCTCAAGGATCTTGCCCCTCATTTCTTGTAGTCCTCTTGAATATGGCTCTATGTCTCTCCACCTCTCCTCTAGAGGTACATGAGCACTCTCGTCATCATCCTCTACCTCCTTTTTCGTCTTCGCTGGCGCTGCCTTAGGGTCAGACGCCTCTCCCTTATTCTTCTTCCTCGAACACTGATTTGCATAACGACCCAATTCCCCACAATTGAAGCACTTTATCTTGGAGAGGTCTTTTTTCTTCCTCTTCCCCTGCTGTCCCACAGATGCCAGAGCTGCATCCTCTTTGTCCTCTTTCTTAACCTGGGCTTCTTTGCTACTGCTTCCAACCTTGGTCAGTTGTCTGATCTCTTCTTGACGAGGAGCTTCCCATAGTTCTTCCCAATCTGGAAGATGCTTTCTGCCCAAAATGCTTTGTATAAATGTCTCACACTCCTCAGAGACTGCTTTCAGGGCAATCTGTTGATTTGGGGTAGCATCGAATGTGCTCTAGCCACGAAATTTGGTGGAGAGGTTGGGGCACATGAGATCTCCAATACCGAGAAAGGATTTGGCCAAATTCTAAACAGATCAGGAGATATTAAAATAATTAAGATTTTTAATGGAGTCCCTAAGTCTAAACTTAGGGAAAATAAAATATTAATGTGTATTAATATGAATATGTGTCTGAATGGTCCAAAAGACATGGATCAGGCCAGATCTAATTTTAGCTGTTAATTAGGGACTTAATCTTGGCCGTTGATATGTCAACATGAAAAGTATAAGAGGAGGCTTGAGGGTCACTTGGAGAAGACACCGGATGATCAGTCATTCTATTATATAGAGCGGGGTTTGCTAAGAGAGGTAGAATCAGTGATCGGGAGAGCAGCTGAGGGGCATTGAGTACAGATAAACAGAGAAGGCAAAGATTGTGCCGGGAGAGCAGAGCAACAGCCAAGGAGGGTGACACAGAGCCAGCAAGGGCTCATGCAAGGCCATGCAAAGGCAGCCATGTGCTGCGCAAAGCACCACAGGGGCCAACGCAGCTGACGCAAAGGCTCCCAGAGCTAACGCAGGGCCAATGTGAGACAAAGAGGGGCTGACGCAGTCCAGATTGGGCCAACGCTGGGTTTGCAGGCGCAGTTTTGTGCTGAAGAGCTGCGGAAAGGATTTTTTGGGGTTCTAGTCGAAGATTTCTCACAAATTGTGAGGTATAGCTGCCAAGGAAATTCTTTGTCGGATAGGCCAATTTCGACACCCAGATTGTACTCTGATATTGCTTAATATGAAAACCCTCAGATAGCTGCACCGATTTTCCTGCATTGGGTTTTTCTAGGGACATTGGTCCAAAAATAATGGTGTTAGGTGGTGTGTTTGTTCATGTTTCTTTTAGTTGCTAATCTGTAATATGTTGAGCATGCACTGGTGTTTATTTTTCATTATTTACTTTGTAAATAACTTGTTAAAGAAAAATAACAAGTAGGTAGGAATAAATCAGAAGAAGTGCATGAAGGGTTTCTAAATTGAGTAAACTTAGAAACTTCAACATGGTATCAGAGCGTGATTGCAGATCACAGGACTAAACGACATTAGTCGAGCGGAGCAATAGCAACAGAAAACCGCTGTCACGAGGTGACAAAAGCTGTTTCTAGCAACGTAGAAGCCAAGGAAGTGTGATGCAGAGTCAGCCAAAGCCACGTAGAGGAAGCCAGGAACTGTGTAGAGTCTCAGAGAGGCCGGCATTGCTGACACAGAGGGCTAGAGGGCTAACGCAGGGCATCCCAGGGCTGACGCAGACCCATCTGGGGTGACACAGAGCCAGCGTGGGGCAAAGAGGGGCTGACACAATTCAGAGAGGCAGTTGCTAGAGTCTAGAAGGCTGCAGAAATATTGCAGAGTGGAGCTGGTGAGGTATTGTAGTCAGAACAATACCTGATAGAGCAGGACCAGAGGAGTTGTTATCAGGGTTTCTAGCCAAGGAACTTGGATCAGCAGTGCAGTTGCACAAGACGATCAGAGTAGGGGACATCTCGACAAGCGGCAGAAGGATTTCCAGGAGGGAAATTACGACTCAGAGGGAGCTCAGAAGAGAACTTCTAGACGGGAAGTAGAGACTCAGAAGAGTCGAACCGAGAACTTCCAGGAGGGAAGTAGAGGAGCATCATCTGGCTCACTGTTACTTGGGAGCGGGAGTGACATTTTCAGAAGCTCCCAGTTTGGGAGCGAATCCCGGAGGAGTTCAACAACCGATGTCACTAACATCAAGGTACATACAGGGATTGGTGCTCTTGATTAAATACGAGTTCCATACCCTAATACATGACAAAATTCAATGGAAACATTGCAATCCCCCAATCCTGAAATCTTGAAAAACTGATAAGTCTACTGGATTTTGAATGAAATCTAAAATTCTACTTTCTCCATATGAAATCTAATGAGGCCGGAACCACTCTCAAACATCTTGAGTCATTTCATGGTAATGTTAAAAATTCAAGTAAAAGGATGAAAATGAAGATTAAGGAGAATGTCACTTTTACTTTAAGAATTTAACATTACCATGAATAGCATATCAATACTAGGGCCTAGACTTGATCATGAAGCTGCCAAAATGCTTTACTCCTTGCTCCAACAGCACAAATCACTTGCCAAATGACAATTTTAATGAGAAAACACGCCCTTTTCATTCCCGCGTTGAGCTTAGCGAGTCCTGGAAACCGAACACGTGTCCTAAAATCACGACACGCTTTTGAAAATCGCGACACACCCTCGGACACGACGTGTCCAAAACAGATACGATGTGTCCTGTGATTTGGACACGAATCCGGACTGAATCGTGTCGGATTCGGGATTCGCATGGGGTTTAGGACGAATCCGGTGACTTAGGTTAGCACTGATCATTTCTACCACAAGCCCTAGAGTTCTGGCCAAAATGAGTGTTGTGTTTGGCTTTTGGTTTTTGAAGATGCAACTATTTCTAGAAAGCCAAATTTGCCAACACAGAACAGAAGGAATGCATTTCCAAATTCTCATAATTGTGGATTTACCTTTTTTTTCATATGGGTAGCCTTTCCCCAGTTTCTATTTAGAGTTGAGAGCTGTTCAAAGTTTTCCATAGGTGGTCTCAAAAGACTTGTGATTTGTCGCCAACAATGCTTAGCAAAGGTGCATTCTAGGAATAAATGTTGGTTGCTCTCCTCCTCATTGCGGTATAAACAGCACATGGATGGCCCTTGGATCCCTTTTTTCCTGATATTTTCAGCAGTGAGAATTTTTCCCTTCAAGAGTGTCCAAGCAAAAAAATTTATTTTTGGAAGGCATTCATTCTTCCAAATTGTTGATCGAAGGTTCCAGTTTTCATGGTTGTAGTTTGATTGTAGAAGCTGATACCCATCTTTCACTGTAAACTTTCCTATGCTAGGATCCCATACAAAGTGGTCTTGGGAGAATTTGTTAGTTGGGGCAGCTCCAGTCAATGTAATTTTCAGTTCAGCCCACTGATTTTTTAAGTGATTTGGCAGATGGAGGTCCTTCCAGGCGGACAAACAGTTTTGATCCCAAACTGAAATGTCATGGAGGGAATTTAGTCTTGTTGCCTCCATCCAAATTTTCAGGGGTCTGTATTGCTGAAGTTGGCTTCTTGGCTCCGATCCCATTATCTGTCCATAGATTTATATCTTTTCCATTTCCAGGAATCCTTGAAATATTATCTTTTATTTGAGGAATAACCTTTTTGATGAGTCTCCATGCTTGAATGCATGGTCTTTCCGCAATCAGATCAGAGAGGATCTTTGAATGTCGTCCATTGAGGTATTTCTTGAGGAGAGCCTCGACCCACCAGCTGCCTTTTTCCATAAGCAGTCTCCACACAATTTTAAAGCCCATTGCTTTATTTGTTAAACTTGGGATCTTAATAGAAATGCCTCCTTTATCAAAGGGGAGGATCACCTGCTCCCAGCGAACCAAACTAAATTTTTTTGTGTCTAGTTTCCCTCCCTACCAAAGAAAGCCTCTCATGATTATAGCTCCATTTGTTTATGAATGTTGGTTGGAGCCAAAATAACAGCATATTGATAGATGGGAAGGGTTGAGAGGAGAGCTTTAATGAGGATGGTCCTGCCCGCTAGGTTTAACCACATTAGCCCCCAGCTTTGAAGGTTCCCTTTCATTTTTTCTATTTGCCTGTTCCAAGTCTCGGACTTGAACACTTCTTTAGCAAGCAGAAGACCAAGGTAGGAGAAGTGGCTCCAGTTCTTTTGGATCGGGATTTCCATGATATGAACGATCCTTTGCATTACTTGAGGCGAGACATTCCAAGTATATATTCTGCACTTTTTATTATTAAGCTGACCCCCTGAAACAGCCAGGAAAGAATCAAGGCTTTTCTTGAATCTCCTAGCTATTAAGCTTGAGGCACCTCCAATTAGAAGAGTGTCGTCAACGAAGAGAGAGTGATTGATTTCTTTTATTCCTCTCGCTATGCATATGCCAGTTATCTCCCTTTTTTCCCTTGATTTTCTAGATGTATGCTCAGAGTTTCCGCCATGATGATGAAAAGGAAGGGGGAAAGAGGGCAACTTTGTCTTAAACCTCTAGAGCTTCGAAAATAGCAACTAGGCCTTCCATTGATCAGAGGGGCAATCCACGGATTTGAAATGCATTCCATTATGATGTTGATAAATTTGTTAGAAATTCCAAGCTTCTGAAGAACAGCCACAAGAAATTGATGGCTGACCCTATCAAAGGCGTTTCCCATGTCAAGTTTGATGAGCATACCTTTTTCTTTTCTTTGTAAACTGTTATGGATGGCCTCTTGCACTAGAATAACATTGTCCGTTATCTGCCTTTTTGGGACAAATCCTCCTTGATTCTCTGAGATGAGAGTGGGAAAGAGCTTTTTCAACCTATTTGACAGGATTTTGGTGACAATTTTATAGTAGACATTACAAAGGGAGATGGGTCTGTAACGGTCAAAAGAGAGGATTTGACTCTTTAGGGATGCGAGCCAGATGGGAAGATTTTGTGTTTTCTCCCATCTTGGTTTTTTTGAAAACATTTTTAACCATCTTGATAAGATCTTTCTTTATTATGTCCCAGTGAGCCCTGTAAAAGGCAATGGTGAAGCCATCTAGCCAGGGAGCCTTGTCCGGCTACATACTCCACGTAGCTTCTCTAACTTCTTCCTCAGATACCTCCTTTTCCAAGTTGCTGTTTTGCTGCCCATTGATTTTGCAGTCCACAGGAAGTAGAAAATCCACGCTGTCCATAGGCTGGATGTTAGCAATTCAGAGGGATTTAAAGTGGTTATGGGCTGCTTCTTTGATTTCCTCTTGCTCTCTTAATTCTTTCCCCTCAGCGAGGATTTTGTCTATTTGATTGCCAGCTCTTCTGAGCTTGAGATTGTTATGGAAGAAAGAAGTATTTTTGTCTCCCACTTTGAGCCAAAGGCATCTCGATTTTTGTCTCAGCTCTTCCTCCTCAATTCTAGTTTGCCTGTATAATTCCATGAAAATGTCTTTCTCCTGAACTTGCTCTTACTCTGAAATTTGTTGGCTTTCCTTTTCCTGGTTCCATTTTTCCAATTTTCTTTGCAACTCAATTTTTTTGCTTTTCTCTGTTATTGCATTCTCTTTTGCCCATTTTTTTATTGTTGTTCTTAAGTTTTTTAATTTGGATTCCCAAAAAAAGTGAGGGGATCCAATAACTTCCATCTCCCAACTGTCTTTGATGATCTTTCTGAAGTCCTCCTTGCTGTCCCAATTTCTGTTGTATTTGAATGGAATTGGCCTGAAATTTTCTATTCTGTCAAGTTTCAAAACCACAGGTTTGTGGTCTGAAGTTGTGCCATATACAATCTTGCTTTTTATGGATGAAAATTCTGCTGCTATACTTTCATGAATTAGGATCCTGTTTAGTCGTTCTTTGATGTTATGAGTTCCCACTCTTTTGTTGCTCCATGTAAATTTTCCATTACATGGCGGTATATCAATGAGTTTATGAGCTTCTATTATTTCTTCCAGAGCAACTCTCGATGGGTCATTGAAGTATTTTCCTCCCATCTTTTCTTTAATGTTCCTTATTAGATTCAAGTCGCCTCCCATGAACATCTTACTTCGTTGGCTTCCTTGCATCTCTGATTTAACAGAGTCCCAACAATAGGCTTTGTCCCTGTAATGATTTGGGGCATATATATTTAATACTGTGAATTTTTCATTTGTATTTTTGTTTTTGAGATCAGTTCTGACCCACCAGTTAGTTGATTTTTGACTGATGAGATCCCATTTTCTCTTGTTCCACATTGTACCTATTCCTCCTGAGGCCCCCAATGAATCTGTCGTTGTTCCTTCAAAGCTTCTGTGTTTTTTGGTGAATTTTTGAAAATCTTGATTTGATATTTTGGTCTCATGGATCAAAAAGATATCCCGCTGTTTTTGACTAATGATATCCCAGGCTGCGTTGGATTTTAGAGAGGAGCCCAAGCCCCTACTGTTCCAAGAGACCAAGATCATTACTTGCTTTTTGGTGCGCCCCACTCTTCCCCTTTGTCTTTTCCACACTTCCTCTTTGTTTGGCCAAAAAAGAATACATCAATTGTTGAGTACCTGTGGCCATTTCTTTAGCTGCTGTTTCATCTCTTATTTCTTTGTTCGATTTCTTGCCAGCTTTTTTTGGTTGTTCTGAGGTAATGCTTGCTTCTTTGACTTTGTTTCTTGTAAGGATACGGTCTATGGTGGGAGGAGGTCAAGGAAAATTTTGAGAGGGAGAGTGAATAACTGCTAAGGCTTTGTCTTGACACAGAGATTGTGGGGATGAAGGCTCTTCTTCTTCCAGAGATTCGAATGGGTTTGAAGTTAAAGGAATTGACTGGGTCAAGATGGGGGGGAGAGGGGGTTAGGGCCTGATTTTCTTGGGGTTGTTTTGGTTTTGGGCCTGGTTGCTTGGGGTTTGTTTTCTTTTTTTTTACTTGCTCCCATGTGTCTTCATTGGTTTCTACATTCTCAGTCGTTTCAGTTTCTTTAGTTTGCTACACCTATTAGCAAAATGACCATATTCATGGCATACCTTACATTTGAACGGGATTTGTTTGTAGTCTAGTTGCTGAATATGGGTCCACTAGTCCACTTTGATCTTGATAGCTTCCGAGAGGCCTTTCCCTAGGTCAACTTCTACGCAAATCCTGGCGCATGCGTGCATGTTGTCCTTTGGTTCGCATCTGTCAATGTATTTTCCAACAGCATTTCGTATTTCTTTGACTGATTCATCTCCCCAACAATGAAGGGGGAGGTGAGGCAAACGAACCCAGACTGGAACTGCATTGGGAATATCCATTTTTGGGTTGAAATTAGGTGACCATCTATTCAAGTAGAGACCTCTTGAGTCCATGAAGTAAGGGTTGTTTCTGAAGACGAGATTCCGGTGTTCTTTGGATTCAAAGAGGAAAGTGTAGTATCCTCTTCCACATAATCTTATAGCGATTTTCCTTTGAATGTTCGCATTCTAGTTACGCTCCACCCATTTCTGAACAGCTTTAGGTGAAGGCCACAAACCAGTAAATTGGCCAACCACACCTCTCTCAACTAGAGAGATCGCTGCTTTCCTTGGAAGACTTGGAGGAAGAGAAATTGCTGGAATATCTGCCAGTTTTTTAACAAACTTTGAGGCTGTGGGTTTGATTCGTGGGGCACCATTTTCAGAAATTAGAGAAGCAAAAATCTCAGCTTGTTCATCAAAGTCATGAAGCTGGGAGGGGACACTCCCAGCCATGCGAACCAGGGGACCGAAAAAAAGACCAGCAGCAGCATTGGCCAAAAGAGGAAGGCGAAGCCCGAATGCGGGGTTGCCAGGTGCGGAGGGAGGAAGCCCAGCAGCAGGGGCTGCCAGGCAGAGGGCCGCGGGAGCCAAGGGAGGGCGAAGCGCGAGAGCACCAGTTCAAACGCGGGGTCTCAACCCTTTCTAACTATTTGGTTAGGTTATTACAAATTGCTTGATCTGCTAGATTATAGTTGTGTCGCAGAACTGGGTGGTCTATGAGGGTCTATGTCAAATGGGTTTTCCCCTTTGAGAATGTAAAATTGTAAAAGTCATGATGTAAAGTGTCTGAGGGTTAGAAAATGTTTTAATCCCCTCATAAGTCCTAAGTCCTAGGTCCTCCGTGTGATTTTTCCAAAGGTTAAGTTCGAGGATACTAAATAAAATTAAAAAATAGATAAAAAAAAATAATAAATTAAAATTAAAAATTAAAAATATAAAATAAAAAAAATTTGAAAAATAAAATAAAATAATAAGTAAAAATTTTGAGAAAATAAATGCAAGATTTCAACTTTTTAATATATTAAAATGCATTTAAAAATTCGACGAATGAGATTAAAAGGGATTTTGATCCTCATCAACAGTCGAGATCATTTTTACATGGATCACTCGAACTAGCCATCGTGAATTTTTCCTTTAAATAGGGTGTCAGGGGTCATTTGAGATCATATTGGATCTGAGAGTCTGGTGCTAAAAAAAGCTCTCTTGTAGTCATTTTTTCTGCAATAAAGAAAGACTTTGGGGTTAAAAATCTTACTCGTGTTACTCTTCTAGAGACGCTGTAAGATCTTTTACTTTTTTGCATAATTTTATTTTCAGTCATTGATAATAGCTTGATGAAGATTGATTTAGACCAGTGTTTTCAAAACCGTTTTTAAAAACCGGTTAGCAAGGCCACCGGTCTAAACCGGCCAAAAAACCCGGTTGGAAAGGCCATTTCGCCATTTTTTTGCCCTAACCGGTGAAAACCGGCCGGTTTAGGACAAAACCGGCCGGTTTGTATCAAACCGGCCGGTTTTAGGCACGCCCACCATAAAGTTAAAAAAACATATTTTTCATGTGTTTCAGGGGTTTGGGGGGGGAACTAAGGGTGTTTCAACCCTAACAATGTTGGCAATTAATGGTAATATTAAATTCTTAAAGTAAAAGTGACATTTCCTTTAATTTTCATTTTCATCCTTTTACTTAAATTTTTAACATTACCATGAAATGACTCAGGATGTTTGAGAGTGGTTTCGACCTCATTGGATTTCATATGGGGAAACTAGA
The DNA here is from genome assembly GCA_000404065.3 of Pinus taeda. Taxonomy (NCBI): domain Eukaryota; kingdom Viridiplantae; phylum Streptophyta; class Pinopsida; order Pinales; family Pinaceae; genus Pinus; species Pinus taeda. Next base: position 98,057 of record APFE030042871.1, on the reverse strand, counting down.
ATTTTAGATTTCACTCAAAATTCAGCAAACTTAATGGTTTTCAGGATTTCATGGTTTGGGGGTACAATAAATGCAATCTAAGCTCCAAATGATGAGCAAAACTCCTGATCTAGATCCCATTGTGTTGGACGGTATTGATCCAACATCAGAATGGGTGGAGGAGACTGAAGAACCTGTGTTTGAGGCTGATTTTGATATCGACATGGCTTTAGCAGGGGATGATGCAGATTATGTGGTGGCATCAAAACTAGGATCAGTAGCGGCATTAAGAAAAGGCAAAGAACCAATGGAAGGCACTAGTCATGCAGGTCGACAAACTCATGCTTCCATTAGGTCCACTTCTATTGTCATTGGTGGCATTGATATTGAGGTTGCAGATCAGGCTGAGGCATCCTCAGACTCTGAACCAGATGATGTCTATGTAGCTCTTGATGATGATCCTATGTCTAGTAGTGGTGATGAACTTGATGATTGATCATTTGTACACTGTAGACTTGTAGTAGGCCAATGGCCTCATAGCTTGCAGCTTGCAGCATTGTTTTTGGACTTTATAGGCCATTTAGAGCCTCATTTCTTATGTATTTTGCTATTTTATCGATGATATGTATTGTACTTGGTGTCATTTTGATATATTCACCTTTACATGGTATATAAATGAGCAAACTTTGCATATTTTGTCTCTATTGGCTTGGAATCATGGTTTTACATCTTAAAAATAGTTTTGTTTCAATAAAAATTAATTATTTAATGTATTTTTTAAAACCGGTTCGTTTAGACTAAACCAGTCCCGGTTAGACCGGTTCCGGTCGGTAAACCGGTTCATTAGGTGGACCGGTCCGATCACCGGTTCCGGTTTTAAAAACATTGATTTAGACACAGGTATCTCGTCTGATCTTTGGGGTTTGAATGATAGTTTAGATTCTAAAATATAATGGCAGGGATCTCCATTTGATCTGGATTTCTCTGTTGTTTTTTTCCCTCTATGTTAATGGTTGATTTTAAGCTGTGCAGGAAATCTTAGTTTGAGTTTACAGGGCGTTACAGAAAGTTCTCGGCTGAACTAGCCAACTCTCGGATTGTGTTTTCTGAAAGAGCCCAGCCAGTTCTTGATCCCAGGCTTATCATTTGAAATTTTCTATGAATGCATGAAGGGTTTTCTGAATTATCTCACATTAAATTGAAATTCTGAAAATATTACTATGGATTATTGACAAATCTGGCTGCTTAAGAGTCGAACATCTGTAAATATTGTAAATTTTTCGTTGGTTTTAGGGTTTTCAGTTTTGTTTCTGGCACATTTTATTTCTCAGTGTTCTGTTTTTTCCATTACAGGGTGCAAATTACAGATCTGAGGAGAAATTTTTGTTTGAAGCTAGATCTAGGCCCTGGAGGGTAAGATCTGGCCTCAGGATCAGTTCTTGCAGTTTTTTTCGCTGAAGAAATACGAGATTCTCCAAGCTATCTGTCTGCTGGGGTTTCATTTAAAATTTCTTTTCAGGAATATCAACCAACAATCTTGTAGTTCAAGGGTTTTAAAATCATTCATTTTCAGATCTAGAATTTTTTTATGAGGGTTTCAGGAAATCTGAAGGTGAGCGAGTTAGAAATTTTTATTAAGATTTTTGGAAAATATTTAGAGGTTCTACTAGAAGTTCTCTTGTCTGCTTCCTGGGTTTTCAGTCTTTCTGTTGCCTGAGGTTATTTTTCAAGCAGAAAACTCTAATTTGTGTATGCTGTCCTGGGGTTTTCAGCTCCTCTCACTCTGCTGCAAATCAAATCCCAATCTCCACGCCGTTGTTCCACTATATGCTTTTCCTCCCTCCATCGATTTACCAAGAGTCCCCACGCAGCTCGCTTGGCTCCCATGCTTTTGCAAATCCTCCATCTGTGCTGCCCTGGCTTTCTCTGGATTTCTGTGTATCCGTCCAACCTCCCATGCAGACCTGCATCAATTTCTAAGTAACTCTTTTCAACCTGCAAAATCAATTTAGTTGTCTCATCCTGCGGTTCTCTTTGGCATCCTCAACCACCACGCATTTCCCTTCAACAGCTGCTACAGTCCACGCCATAATTCCCTAGCCTTCCATTGACCCACAGCTCCATTTTTGCATTTCTCTTCAGCATTACTTCCTACAGATTCCTTCCACACTGCTCCAGCCCCTACAAACAAAATAAAAAATAAAAAAAATAAAAACACACTACAAATACGCACTGTCCAGCCTACACGTACCTCCTACACAGTCCGTTCCAGCTCCCTCACGCATCCCTGTCCATCGCTCCATTATCAAACAGTTGCAAATGCGTCCTTATGCGATTTCCCCAAGCTTTGAAACTCCTCTGCCGTCATACCCTGCAGCAAACCTATGTTCATTTAAACAGCAAATAATTTTGATATTCTTTAGTTGTTTATATACGTGTTAGCTCATTTAGGTTTTAGGTATATTAAATTTTTGCTTAGTTTTAGATTTATCAAAATTTTAATTTAAGTCTGTTTTGTTGATCAAAAATATAAAAAAGTAAGAAAAAAATATATTTGATTTTCTTTTTTTATTTAGTTTCTATTTTTATAAAGTTAGCATTAGACGTAGGTTAGGGTAATGCATTTTTTTGTATAGTTTGGTTTTAGAATTAAATGGTTAGTTTTAGATTTTAGTTTCATTTTTATTTTAAAATTTTAAATCTTTGTAAAAAAATATGAAAATCGATTTTGTTTGTCTTAAATTAGATTTTATTTAGATTGTAAGTTTTGTTCCATTTTAAATTTAGAATTTTAAAATCACAAAATCATAAAATCATAAAAAATTTGATAAAAAAGAAAAACAAAAAAAAACAAAAATTGATTTTCATTTTTAGAATTCGCTGTTAGCTTCAGGTTTAATGGTGTTTTATTTTTTAATAATAAATCAAAAAAAAAAATCATAAAAGGCAATTAAAAAAAGGGGTTCCTTTAGGTTTTAGCATAAATTAGATTTAATTTTTTGGTCTTAGTTCAATTTTTATTTCTAATTTTAGTTCTGGTTTATTTTAATAATATAACATAATATATATATATATATATATAATATATATATATATATATAATATATATATATATATATATAAAAGTTCCTATGGTTTTAGAATAGATTTTAATATTTGTCCTATTTTGATTTTTTATTTTAGAATTTTATAAAAAATATAAAAATTAAAAGCTATTTTGAAAAAGGCTAATTAAAATTTGGAAATTCTTTTTAAAGTCTTTTCTCTATTGTGATGAAGTTAAATGTGCTTAAGATGTTTATATCTGGAAATTAACTATTTGAAATCTGGTCAACATTTAAATTTCGTGGTTGTTTAAAACATTAAATCTTTAGAAATTTAATTGTTCGATCATTATTAAAGCATTGTGCGTTTATTGAACATCTTGCATCACCTGGGACATTTCGATGATAAATGATTGTTTACATGGTTTATACTTCTGAAACATTTAATAAATAATCATTAACTCCATTAGGCATTGGTACATTAATTTCTAAATCAATCAAGTGCTAAGTTGCCTTGTTGTGTCTCCCAACCCAACTAGTCCACAGTTGGTCTTCATTCATCCCATAGGGTCTACCACCCTTAGCCTCGGGAGACGGCTTAAGCGGAGAGATCGAGGATCAGAGAGACAGCCCCCGATCTGAGCATTGTCGTGACAATCTGTGCAACATTTTTGGCGTCGTTGTCGGGGATATTTAATTCTCGGTGTTTCAACGACATTTCATCATCATTCCTCTCATTTCTCATCTTTTCATTTCAACTAACAACGACAACATTTTTTGGCGCCCTGCCAAGGATAGAATTTTTCTGTCTCTGTCGTTTCAACGACATTCATCTTCTCATTTCTCATCATTCTTTCATCTTTCGCATCTCTCATTTGAGCTGGCAGAGTCAACATTTTCTGGCATTATTTGGATCTTTTCATTGCCTTATTTTTTCGTCATATCAGCAACTACTCTCCGGTTCATTTCTTGTTTGGGTAGCGACTCCATTTTATTTCTTTTATTTTTCCCAGGCAAGAAGCCTCCATCATATCTGCTTGTTCGTTGCTTTTTGGATCTTAGAATTAGATTCATTGTTCAAGTGGCGACTCCACTTCTTTCATCTATTGGTTTTCTTGAGCAAAGATCTCTTTCTACCGTCCATTTGGTCCCTCGTTATTCATCATGGATTATTCGTTTAAACCATGTCATTTCACTAATGATCTCCATGATTTTCCAAAAGTGGCCATTTCTAAATTACCTTTGTTCTCAAGTGGTGATTCAGTCGCTATTAAAAGGCATCTAGGCTTGTTTACTAGTATAATGATCATATATTGTAGACCCCCTCAGTATAATCATGAAGATGTCAGAATGCGTCTTTTTGTCCTTTCTTTAGAGGGTGATGCTTTGAATTGGTTTAACAGTTGTCCTAAGGATTCTTTCACTTCTTTACAAGACATTGTCGATGCTTTTATAGATAGATATGGTGATCCAGATAGCTCGCCTTCTGCCCCTAAAATTGTGCAACAAAATGACAGTAATCTTATAAAAGATCCAGCGGTCGATGAAATATTTCAAGACAATTCTTCATATCAAAATGTGCCATCCACCTGTACCATTGCAGATCAAATCCATGATAGTGGAAAAGTAGAGACAAATTATAAACTCAGTGTCGATAATGAAAAGGAAGATCAAAAGCAAATTATACAAGAACTAATGCTGCTGATAAAAAATATGGAGATAAATCAAACTAATTACGCCAATGATGTGAGAACTTTATGCACCCACCTGGAAAAACGTAATAGGGAGATGGAGATCATGCAAAATCAACATGCTAAGGAAATTGAGGCCATGAAGATTAATCATGACACAGAAATTAGTTTTATGCAAAGAAAGTTATCAGGCTTAGAGAAAAATATGACAACCATGAAAGCTAATCATGATAGGGAAATTAATTCTATGCAAAACAAGTTATTAACTATGGATGAAGAAATGAATATCATGACGTGCAATCATAATAATCAGTTGGCTACCATGCAAGCAAATCATAAGGAAGAGATAAACTCTATGCAGCATTGCTTGATGACCATAAAGGAAAAGAACGATAAAGTAATAAAAGATATGGAAGAAGACCATGCTAGGGAAATCAATGCTATGAAGGTTGAACACTCTAGTCAGATAGATGCCATTAAAATACAGGTTCAGAAATTTCAACAATGGTCAGAAGATGAAAGAAACCAGGGAAAGTCAATAGATCAAGAGCCTCCTTATCCGTTACAGCAAGCTCCATCATATTATGAGGTCCTTTGTTCCATTGAAAAGTGGATAATTGAAGGTGACCTGAATAAAAGGGAAATTAATAATCAGGTTGATGCTCACAGGGTTAATCCACCAGTCATTGAAGATCAAGTTATAACTCATGGCACCTGTGAGATTGGTCCATCATCCTTGACAGGGCAAACGCAGGATGAAGAAAGACATGTCATGCACATCTTACATACTTCATTTGAGAGCTTTGAAGCAGAAAGTTCCATGTCATCAATGATATAGCCTGCCACGAAGAGAAAGCGCAAAAGAAAGAGAACGAGAAGAAGATTTGATGCATCAGACGGCCACAAGCAACTTGATTTTCGAATAGGAGAAAGTCCTACCGTATGCAGAATTGGACATGGCACATCTGAGAAGCAGCTGACAGATCTGCCGGAAAGCAGGCAAATGCTCAGTATACACTATATTGAACACATCTGATGCCATGGGGCATCCTCTGTATTTCTAACCCTACTCCTTGTTTTTTCAGCATTTTCATTTTTAGGATTAGATTTACTTTTCCAAATAGTTAATAAATAAAAAGCTTATATCTTTCCTATGCTTAATGTTATATGATGATTTGGATGGACACTACTTATTTTTGGTTGTGTTGCGTGGATGCAAATTCTGGATTCTCACATTCCTACAGTGCAGCAATGTGTCCCCAAGTAGAGCCAAATGTTGACCACTACGTGTCAACTACCCATAGCAGTGCACCCCCTTTTTGTAAAAGGGATAGCGCTTAATCGACATGTTCGTGCCATTCGACAGTCATCATCGACCTGATCATGTTATGTTGTAAACCTAGTGTGCATGTGTGAATTGTAAATAATCTTAGCAGATCTGAGTCATGTATGTATTCTACCTAGGAAAACCTAATTTTTTAGTGATAATCTACGTTCCGGAAGGTTTTTTGTCTCACCGATCCATGATCGACAGAGTTTTCCTTCAGCCTAACCCCAAAGCTGGAATGAATTGTCATTAGAATCTTAGGGGAATCCTAGTGTGCTTCGAGTCTATGTAAAAGTAATTTGGAAATAATTCTAACTATTTGGTTAGGTTATTACAAATTGCTTGATCTGTTAGATTATAGTTGTGTCGCAGCTCTGGGTGGTCTATGAGGTCTATGTCAAATGGGTTTTCCCCCTTGAGATGTAAAATTGTAAAAGTCATGATGTAAAGTGTCTTGAGGTTAGAAAATGTTTAATCCCCTCATAAGTCCTAAGTCCTAGTCCTCGATGATTTTTCCAAAGCTAAGTTTGAGGATCCAAAAATAAAAATTAAAAATAGATAAAAAAAATTATATAAAAATAAAAACAAAAAATAAAATAATAAGTCAAAATTTTGAGAAAATAAATGCAAGATTTCAATTTTTTAATATATTAAAATGCATTTAAAAATTTGACAGATGAGATTAAAAGGGATTTTGATCCTCATCGACAGTCGAGATCATTTTGACATGGATCACTCGAACTAGCCATCGGGAATTTTTCCTTTAAATAGGGTGTCAGGGGTCATTTGAGATCAGGTTGGATCTGAGAGTCTGGTGCTAAAGAAAGCTCTCTTGTAGTCATTTTTTCTGCAATAAAGAAAGACTTTGGGGTAAAAAATCTTGCTGGTGTTACTCTTCTGGAGATGCTATAAGATCTTTTACTTTTTTGCATAATTTTATTTTCAGTCATTGATAATAGCTTGATGAAGATTGATTCAGACACAAGTATCTTGTCTGATCTTTGGGGTTTGAATGATAGTTTAGATTCTGAAATATAATGGCAGGTATCTCCATTTGATCTAGATTTCACTATTGTTTTTTCCCTCTATATTAATGGTTGATTTTAAGCTGTGCAAAAAATCTTAGTTTTGAGTTTACCGGGCATTAGGGGAACTTCTCGGCTGAACCAGCCAACTCCCGGATTGTGTTTTCTGAAAGAGCCCAACCAGTTCTTGATCCTAGGCTTATCATTTGAAATTTTTTATGAATGCATGAAGGGTTTTCTGAAGTATCTCATATTAAATTGAAATTCTGAAAATATTACTATGGATTATTGACAAATCTGGCTAATTAAGAGTCGAAAATCTGTAAATATTGTAAATTTTAAGCTGGTTTTAGGGTTTTCAGTTTTGTTTCTGGCACATTTTACTTCTTGGTGTTCTGTTTTTTGCCATTACAAGGCGCAGATTACAGATCTGAGGAGAAATTTTTGTTTGAAGCCAGATCTAGGCCCTGGAGGGTAAGATCTGGCCTCAGGATCAGTCCTTACAATTTTTTTTGCTGAAGAAATACGAGATTCTCCAAGCTATTTGTCAGCTAGGGTTTCATTTAAAATTGCTTTTCAGGAATATCAACCAGCAATCTTGCAGTTCAAGGGTTTTAAAATCATTCATTTTCAAATCTATTTTTTTTTTATGAGGGTCTCAAGAAATCTGAAGGAGAGCGAGTTAGAAATTTTTATTAAGATTTTCAGAAAATATTTAGAGGTTCCACAGGAAGTTCTCATGTCTGCTTCCTGGGTTTTCAGTCTTTCAATTGCCTGAGGTTATTTTTCTAGCAGAAAATTCTGATTTGCGTATGTTGTCCTGGGGTTTTCAGCTCCTCTCACTCTGCTGCAAATCAAATCCCCATCTCCACGCAGCTATTTCATTATTTGCTTTTCCTCCCTCCATTGATTTACCAAGAGTCCCCACACAGCTCTCTTGGCTCCCACGCTTTTGCAAATCCTCCATCTATGTTCCCCTAGCTTTCTCTGGATTTCTGCGTATCCGTCCAACCTCCCACGCAGACCTGCATCAATTTCTAAGTAACTCTTTTCAACCTGCAAAATCAATTCAGCTGTCTCATCCTGTAGTTCTCTCTGGCATCCTCAGCCATCACGCATTTCCCTTCAACAGCTGCTACAGTCCACGCCATAATTCCCTAGTCTTCCATCGACCCACAGCTCCATTTCTACATTTCTCTTCAACATTACTTCCCGCAGATTCCTTCCACGCTACTCCAGCACCTACAAACAAAAAAGAAAATAAAAAAAAATAAAAACACGCTGCAAATATGCATTGTCCAACCTGCACGTACCTCCTACGCAGTCCGTTCTAGCTCCCTCACGCATCCATGTCCATCGCTCCATTATCAAACAGCTGCAACTGTGTCCTTCTGCGATTTCCCCAAGCTTCGAAATTCCTCCGCCGTCATACCTTGCAGCAAACCTGTGTCCATTTAAACAGTAAATAATTTTGATCTTCCTTTAGTTGTTTATATATGCGTTAGCTCATTTAGGTTTTAGGTTTATTAAATTTTTGCTTAGTTTTAGATTTATCAAAATTTTAATTTAAGTTTGTTTTGTTTATCAAAAATATAAAAAAGTAAGAAAAAAATATATTCGATTTTGTTTTTTTATTTAGTTTCTATTTTTATAAAGTTAGCATTAGACGTAGGTTAGGGTAATGCATTTTTTTGTATAGTTTAGTTTTAGAATTAAATGGTTAGTTTTAGATTTTAGTTTTATTTTTATTTTAAAATTTTAAATCTTTGTAAAAAATATGAAAATCGATTTTTTTGTCTTAAATTAGATTTTATTTAGATTGTAAGTTTTGCTCCATTTTAAATTTAGAATTATAAAATCATAAAAATTTTGAAAAAAAAAAAATTGATTTTCATTTTTAGGATTAGCTATTAGCTTCAGGTTTAGTGGTGTTTTATTTTTTAATAATAAATAAAAAAAATCATAAAAGGCAATAAAAAAAGGGGGTTCCTTTTAGGTTTTAGCATAAATTAGATTTAATTTTTTGGTCTTAGTTCAATTTTTATTTCTAATTTAGTTTTGGTTTTATTTTAAAATAATATAAAAAAAGTCCTAAAATTAAAAATAAATAAATATATATAAATAAATAAATAAAAATCTAAAAAGTTCCTATGGTTTTAGATTAGATTTTAATATTTGTCCTATTTTGATTTTTTTATTTTTGAATTTTATAAAGAAAAAATTTAAAAATTAAAAGCTATTTTGAAAAAGGCTAATTAAAATTTGGAAATTCTTTCTAATGTCTTTTCTCTGTTGTGATGAAGATAAATGTGCTTAAGATGTTTATATCTGGAAATTAACTACTTGAAATCTGGTCAGCATTTAAATTTCGTGGTTGTTTAAAACGTTAAATCTTTAGAAATTTAATTGTTGGATCATTATTAAAGCATTGTGCGTTTATTGAACATCTTGTATCGCCTGGGATATTTCGATGATAAATGATTGTTTTACATGCTTTATACTTCTAAAACATTTAATAAATAATCATTTAATCATTAACTCCATAAGGCACTGGTACATTAATTTCTAAATCAATCAAGTGCTAAGTTGCCTTGTTGTGTCTCCCAACCCAACTGGTCCACAGTTGGTCTTCATTCATCCCATAGGGTCTACCCCCCTTAGCCTCGGGAGACGGCTTAAACGGAGAAATCGAGGATCAGAGTGACAGCCCCCGGTCTGAGCGTGGTCGTGACAATCTGTGCGACAACACAGCCTCTGCTCAATAAACCCAGAAAAGCCCAGAAAGCTTTTCTAAAATAGCTGACCCTCGAAAATCACTCCATTGAGGATCTACACTATTCCTCAAGGCTCTGCGCTGCCATTGAAGAGAATCCTCCAAAACTCTGCCCAAGACTCTACCAAAATCCTCCAATATGCAAGGGTTGATCTCTTGCTCAATCTCCAAGCTCAAATCCTCCACATAAGCTCAATATGGAGCTCCTACCAAAAGAGATTGCGTCCTCCTCTCTCAAGGCTGCACAGTCATCAAAATGCTCAGTTCCTCCTCAACTCCAAAGATCGATCCTCCTGCAAAAATCTGATGAAACTAACTTGCTCGAGCAGGCACTCGAAGTCCCCCGGGGCTAAGGGTGAGATCTCCGAACGGAGACACTCGATGCACTAAACAGTGCTGCAGACAAGCTAAACAGCCAACATGCTCTAAGTCGAAGTGACTAGCTCAAATGCAACATAATCGAATGCCAAAATGAGGAGGTTCCTGTCTCCTTTATAGCGTTGGCCTCTCTCAAAACCCTAAGGCCCACCTCCTCCAACGTAGCCTCTCTCTTGCCACGTGCTCCTCTCCATTTGCGCAGTCCCTCGAAGTGTCTACGTGGGCCCCCTTCTCTACGTGGTCCTTTGGCCCCCTTGGCTCCCCTTTTAAGTTACAACGTTGTGCTACTAGGGAGTGACTTTATTCAAAAAGTGAGTTATGTCCCCCTTTCCTCACCTTTTTATTTATAAATAACTATAGAAGGCAAAATTGAGCAAAATCGAATATTCCAATTATCCATGGCTAATTAGGAATATTACAGCAAAGACCAGTCAGGTTCAGCAACAAAAATGGCAAAGGATGAACAGCAGTAACAACAACAACAGCGACAGCAATAGCAGCAAGAAGAAATAAGGTTTGAAACTACCACCCCACCACTCAGGAGATCAGGTAGGAAAGCTCAAATGCCTGCAAGATATAGGGAAAATGCTTTTATAACTAGTATGATGAATGTGGTTGAACCATCTATTTATAAAGAAGCAAATGAAAATAATGAATGGAAAATAGCCATGCAACAGGAATATGATTCAATAATCAGAAACAACACTTGGGAATCGGTAGAACTCCCTAGAGGAAAATAGGTCATAGGTTGCAAATGGTTATATAAACCGAAAATTAATGCAGATGGAACTATAGAAAAACTGAAAGCTAGGTTGGTTGCAAAGAGGTACACACAAAAAGAAGGGATAGATTATGAAGAAACCTTCGCCCCTGTAGCTAAATTGAATACCATCAGAATGTTAATTGCTTTAGCTACCAAGAAACATTGGATAATGCACCAACTAGATGTAAAGTCTACATTTTTGAATGGAGAACTGAAAGAAGAGGTTTATTTAGAGCAACCGGAAGGGTTTGTCCAGAAGGGAAAAGAACATTTAGTCTGTAGGTTGAAGAAAACACTCTATAGACTAAAACAAGCTCCCAGGTCGTGGTATGAGAAAATTGATTAATTTTTTCTACAAGCTGGCTACAATAGAAGTAACAATGACTCTAATCTTTACACCATGAAAGATGAACAAGGGTGCGCAATGCTGATTTCATTATATGTAGATGATTTGATAATTACAGGTGATGCTATATATCTAATTGATGAAATCAAGCAGCAGATGTCACAGATGTTTGAGATGAAGCATCTCGGTGAACTCAAATATTGTTTAGGTCTCGAGATCTGGAGAGATTCAAGTCAAACATTTCTATCTCAAGCAAAGTATGTTAAAGGCCTGTTAGAAAAGTTTAGAATGGATCAGTGTAAGCCGACATCGGTACCATTGCAGCAGAACATCAAATTGCAGTGTGAGGATAGCTCAAAAGCGGCGAATGCAACACTTTACAGACAGCTGGTTGGGAGTTTGATCTACCTGACCACCACTAGACTTGATTTGGCTTATGCAGTCAGCGTGTTAAACCAATTTATGTCTAAGCCACTTGAAAGCCATTGGAATGCAGCGAAGAATGTTTTGAGGTATCTACAAGGTACTGTAGATTATGGAATTATTTACACTGACTCTTCTGATGTTAGATTGGCAAGATTTGCATATTCAGATTGGGCAGGAAATACAGATGATCGCAGATCTATAACAAGTTATGCATTTAGTCTTGGATCCGGGGTGATCCCTTGGAGCAACAAAAAGAAAAACACAGTCTACTTGTCCACAGCAGAAGCAGAGTATCAAGCCATGTGTGTAGCAACGTGCGAGGCGGTTTGGTTGCGAAGACTTCTCCAGGATGTTGGGGAAGAACAGACAGTCGCAACAACAATCAAATGCGACAATCAAAGTTCAATCAAGCTGGCCAACAGTGTTTCACAAAAACTCTAAACATATTGATACTCAATTCCATTTTGTTAGGGAGAAAGTGCAATCTAAAGAAATTCATCTAGAATATTGTAATACATGTGATAATGTTGCGGACATTTTCACTAAGCCCCTTGGAAAAGTAAACTTTCAATTGTTTAGGGAGATGTTAGGCATATATGTGAACCCATTCTCCATTAAGGGGGAGTGTTGAAGATAATGGAGAATATCCTAGAATAGGTAGGGTTGGTTCACGTAGCCTCATGATAGGAATTAGTTTCTATTTCTTAGGATGCTGTTCTAACTTCCCTAAAACCATGTATTCTATTTAATGTGTAATGTTGATGAACAATGTAGAGCGTTCTGCAGAGCTAGACTCCCCTGGTTCAGACTCTCTTTCGTAGAGCTGACCAGTGGGTTTTATTTTAATACAAATATTGTCGTTTTTATTATTTAGCTATCTCCACAATTAATAATGATGATGACAAGCCCTCATCCCTCCTCCTTCAACAGCCAAGAAACACAAATGAAAAAAGAAAAACAAAAAATTGCTTAAAGCCTTATGAGTTTCATTGGCTTGGCGATGTTTAAGGTCGAGGCATGATTTTTTGGCGAAAAATCGTGATTTTTTTCGCAAAAATTGTGATGTTTAGCTTCATGAAAAATTCACAAATTTTGCAGGCCGAAAAGTCGGGCGGCCAAAAAAATCACAATGTTTCAGCACATCGCCAAAAGATCAGCAATGTTAACACTGATAATAAGACTAAAGAGCATTTCCAACAGGAAGAATCCTGTGGCTTCATTCTCTTATGCAAGCAGCTTTCTGTGTTGATTTTGGATAATTATTAATAGCCTAATATATAAGATTGATTTGGGATTTCACATGGTGTAAACATCTATGGGAATTAATATACACATAAGAATTATATTAAGTTGTTGTTTATGTCTATCATTTTAATTTTCTTGATCATTTCATTACATTTTTTGTGATGATTTTCTTGTTTTTAAAGGAAAATGAATTATTTACTGAATTTTATGTGTGTGTGTATATATATATATATACAACATTTCCCCATTTCCTAAATTTTTTGAAGATGTGCTTTCATGCTGTACCCATTTCCAAGTTTCATGCAACTTATGAATACTCCAATAACAGAAAGATGCTCACTAAAAAGTGGTCAAGGCTTGAAACAAAGTGTATCGAAAAAATTAATAACCATTGACAAAATCATGGAACATTATCCCTGATGGATCTTCCCGCTAGACTTGCATTATCATTTGGGGAATGATACTCCCCACAGCCGACTGGAAATTAGGGGTTCTATGGCATAAACAGTTAAAAATACTCACAAAAAGTAAAAATATTTAATCAAAGAAACTAGTCCAGAATCAATCATCATCTTGATTTTCCAAATATCTAATCATAACAGAGCTCTGGCAGCTCAATTGGATATATTAGTTCAGAAAATATAACATTATTTTGAACTCAGTTCATTCCCAACAGTATAAATATCCTGTGAAATCATGGTTTGTTTCCAACCTGGACAAATACTAGTTGAACACAATGACAAATTCATCCAAGAATAATTGAATATGTTTAAAACAAACTTTCAAGCAATAAAGTTACCTGGCAAGTTGAAGCATGACCAACATTCTTTCTTGAAAGCAATGTCAATGCCCAACCTGGGAACATATTATACAATTGAAACGAAATTTATGTTCTTGAACGAAGTCCATCTACTAAAGCTACATTATTGTAGGGATCATTGATATGAACCAGCAATAAATATATTATGAAGAAAAGTTCCTAATGTCATCATTAATAACCTTGATCCCCCCTTATTCTTAACCATTACATTAGGTCTAAACATCATATGTAATGGATAGTGGTCAACCTGTCAAATTTTGGCACATAACTAGTAAACAAGTTTGGAATGTTGTCTCTACAATTCTAGTGTTTTTCATGCGCAAGCCCTTCGAAAAAAATAAATAGTCAACAGCATAGAAGACACCAAATTCCATACCATCTGACAATAGATGATGGAGGTTTTCACACGATCAGTCTTGATGCAGCTTGAGATTGATGGCTACGTAAAAGATAAATAGGCATAGACATTTCATAGAGGAAAAAGACATTGAAAAATTCTTAGATTTGGAGATGCTGTGAAAATTATGGATAGAACATAAGAAAATCATGAGTTTGGAATATCTGGAGGATAAAAGAGTAATTACTCCAATTGAATGGAAGAGCAGGAAACAGCAAACAGTACTGCATGCATCATCAAGGACAATTATGCAAACACATGTTGAAATTAACAGCTACAAAATTGGAAACAGAAGACAAAACCAGAAATAAAATGCTTTGAGCCAGAGAGAAATACGAGAATAGCATAGCAAGGAAGCAGTTCATTGAAATTGCTTTAAAACGTTCTCTTTAATGTCGAGCAACTAACCAAAACATGGGCTTCCCCCTTGGATCAAGCAGCCAAACCTGCTCATATAATAATCCCCTGATTTGTAAGACAATGAAATGCATAAATGATAATAATTTGAGAAATAAGTTGATCACCAGTAAAAAAATTCCATGCAGATGTCCTCCACAATTCTCCAACTGTGCTGTTGGAAAATTCCTAGCAACATATTTAAAAGGCATCATTTACATGGCTGAAGCAAGCATACCGTTGCTATCAATTAAAAGCCTTTCAGATCCATCACTTATTTTACAAGAACCTCAGACTAGCCTTTCTATCTTTAGTAAACTTGTTGATAATCAGATCCAGCCTCCCCACTTGCATCCATAGGACTCTATATCCGGGGACCGGCATGGTTACAGCTCAGATACAGCCCACATCCATAAAGGCTATGTGGCCAGTATGGATCACATATTGATCCATACATGATAAGTATGGAATCCATACTGCATTTACCTTGTAAAAATTGTGTCATATTCTTCAAATAACTGAAAAAAAATGCATTTAAATAGTCTTTAATGAAAGCACAGTCTCTTGGCATGTTGGAAACTTGGATCAGTGAAGAACAATGGAAGAAAGCACCATATGGGAGTGTAGGTCACTATGGAATCCATATAGGTTTGGATGTCAATGGCAGATTTCAGTAACTTGGTGAAGGACATGGATTCACATGGGGCAAGGGCAGCCCTCAACCATACAAATGCTAGAAAAGGATGAATGGGTGGTACGAGCAGGAGAAGGAAAAACAGCCGGCCATTTAGGTGCACAATAAATGCTTGCTGAAAATTGTTCAGTGTCCAAGGCTGCTCAAGGTCTCCTTTGGTCCACAATGTTTATCAAAGAAGTCAGTCAAGGGAAAATTCTCCTCTGAAATTCATTTCTGTAATATCCCCAATTTTGATTTTTTATTTGAGGGGATTAATGGAGTTTATTTGGGAGGTGCTAAGCATAGCACAATTTTGTAATTTCGGCATTGGAGGCATTTTTGGCGTATGGCAATTAGGAGAAATAGAAAATTATAGCTCTAGTGGGATGTGGGGGCCACAAGAGAAGGAAATTTGACCCAATGGAGCAATTCACACTAGTGGCAAAAGAGAGAGAAAGGAAGGGGTGTGAATTAGTGGAAGGTGGGGACCACCAAGGGAGAGAGGGCCAACAATTATAAAAAGAGCTTGGAGGTCTCCATTTGGTACTTTTGATAATTTGACAATTTAACATTAGCTCTCTTGAGCTGCTTAGCCAAGACAACCGTGTTGTTCAGCACAAGGAATTCCCAAGCGGGAATTCCACCCTCATTTCGGAGAACTTCGAGTGTCTCCCTAGTAAGGAAATTGGGGAGCTCAGTTCAAAGTTTCCATTGGGCACATTTACAATGATTTCCTTCCACTGAAGCCAGTAAAAAGGGGAATTTGGGCCAGCCAATTAGCAGAGAATCCTTCCACAAAGAGGGCTGGAGTTTCTAGTCAATTTGCTGGTTTGTTGGTGAGGCATTTGGGAGATCTGAGTTGCTCAAATTCCTAGCCTGCACAGGGGCTCACTGGGCATTGTTATGCAATCACTTGGGCAAGGAGAGTCTATTGTGTGGCTATGAAGGAATAAGGGAAAATTTGGGAAGGATATTTTGTAGGAGAAATTTGGAGCATTTTGTAGTAGATTTCATCTACAGCCAGTTTTGCTAGCCAGTTAGAGGTCCATGCACAAATTGGGTCATTGGGGCACGTTGGACTCGGCGCAAGGTTTTTGTGGGTTTTATGAGAGGAGGCTAGGATTAATTTTGCAAAAATTTTTGAGCACTCCTAAAGGCAGAATTCCTAGTTACATTCAGCAGTCGGCAACAGAAATTATTGGAGGACATAGTTATTTCGGGGACCACTTCCACCACTTGGGTTCGCGAGATATTTTTGGGTTTTGTTGAGTTGGTGGAGTAGTGCCTGTGGCTAATTTATCAAAATTTTTAGAGCAATTTGGAGGGCTAAATCAAGCAGCTCCTTTCCAGCGACAACACAATTTTCTGGGTGGACGCAGATTTGGTAGTAGAGTCATTCCCAGCATTTGGGTACCATCATATTCACCTGGAATATTTCCTTGCTTGTTTTAGCAAGCCCAAGTTCTTTTGTTCCTACTCATTGTACAACATCTGATTAATTTAGTAAAAAGGCTCAATGTTTTGGGTGTTATTTCTAGCATATTCTAGTATTTCTGCATGTGTGTACAGTTTTTTATTGCATGTTTATGATTTCACTACTATTACAACTTAATAATTCCATTAATATTACAGCGATATCTGAGCCATAATCTTGGCACAGCCTATGGGAAACCCTTTATTCTATGACAAGACTAGAATAAAAAGCTAAGAAATCATGGGATCCAAAGAAAGATTAAAATCAAACAACATGGTAGTAACATTGAATGAGGTGACTAGGATGCAACAAATGATGATTGATGTTAGATAGCAACTGATTCATTCTGCAATTGGGAATTAGGACCATTCTCAATTATACAACAAATCCACTATGCCCAAAATTATGGGTAATGCATCAAATGGTGAGACATGATTGCAACTGATGTGGAGTTATTGGCAACAAATTGGAGGGCGCCCATCATTAGGTCATGGCATTCAGGCGTGCCTCTTTTTTTGGGAGTTATGTGAACTAAGAGGCATGTACGGGATTCAGTGGACTTATGTAGGGATGATGGGGAGGATTATGGAAGAAGATGAGAGAGTAGTTGAAGGGGCCATGGTTGGCAAGGAGACAGTTGAGCATACACCCATTGATGAGATGTCATTCATTGTTGAGGTATCCCGGGTTGTGACCGAGTTCTCAGGTGATAGTAGCGGATGACAAGTTGATAAGGTATCGGGATACATCTTCACTGTTGATGAGGAACCAATAGGTATAGAGGCATCCAAATCTATGACAAAGTTGTCGGGCAACAGTCACCTACAACTAACTGGTGAGCATGTCTTGCGTGTTAGGCTGTCGATGGAGGAACAATCGAAGGCTCGTGTTGAGTCCATGATGCAGGAGGATCTACAGCCATCCTTTGGGCTAGCCATTGATGAGGGGCGGCATAGAAACCACATGTTGGGATTTCAACACTGTTCGCTTCATAGGCACACTGATGGGATCTACAACATTATTAGCCCACCCTTACGCATTGAGTTGAGGGAGGCAAAGTTGTCTAGACATACCCAAGGGTATGTCTAGGTTAGCAGGACTAAGAGACATGAGGTTAGTATGGCACAACATCAGCATGGAGGGCTTGTTTCGTACACAAGAGATTGTACATTCGATTCGTCCTTTGGGATAGGATAGCAGGAGGTACTAAGCTGGTAACTGATGGAGCAAGCTAGGTGGTTGGATACATCCACGACCACATCTCAATGGAGGTTGGGGATTGCCAAAAGGACTCGAGGACCAGACTATTGTTGGGATCTAGGCGGGATTTCCCATCACATCACAGAGCTGGTGATGGTAGTAGTTGCATGATGGATCCGACATTTGGGCGCACACATATTTTCAGATCTCCATCAAAGCCCCTATCAGCACTAGTGACAGGATGGTTTGATAGTGGAGCAGACAAATTTCATGACTTGTCTTGGCATATTGACTATGCGTGGAGTCACAGGATGATTAGCTTACTTTGGTAGGAGCTAGTAGGAGGAGGTGGCATCGATAGGCCACCAAACAGGGCATTACATGGAGACAGTGGCCTCTCATTGGTATATTGGACACCGAAACTACTGAGGATAGGCACCATAGTGTCATTCTCGTTGGCATGTGAGGAGTCAAGTCACTCGGGTCTTTCAAGGCAGATGGGGAGATGTAGCCCACATCATGGATGGTTTACTAGCAGAGTGGTGGATACTTTAGCAGTGGTACGACAGTGAGCAGTGGTACATAGGACTACACAGAGTTATCTTGTAGGGTCCAGTGTTATGTAGAGGGATGCAAACTAATGCGTACATACCTAATTTTAGGCCATAGCATCCAATGGTATGCAGGGCGATGCAGCAAGAAGCTCTGCCTGCAGAGGAGTATGCAGATGCATGGTGATGTGTTGTAGCATGTCAGTTTACATTATGGAGTAGGGGGAGTAGCACGCATCGCATTGAGTACCCGCGAGGAGTGTCAGCACAGTGACACAAGCAAGACATGAGGTGATACAGGATGGAACAACATTAGTAGGGGGTATCCAGCGGTGTACAAGGGTAGGTCGTTGTAATGTCCCTTCCTAAATTATTTTGGAACAAGATTTATTTCTACATTTTGGGGCCAATTTTGGAGGAGATGGGGCCCATTCAATTTTATTAGGAGAATTTTGAGTTAGAAGAAAGTTACTTTGGTTTTGTTCACACAAGGAAAATAAGCACTTCCTAAGACAATAGTTTGAATTGCATGAGGGGGAAAATCGATGGCTTAGTGAGGGACCCACAAAGGAGGGAAAATGGAGGGAAAAAGTGTTCCACAAAATCTATATAAGGAAGGTAGTTCTTCTCATTTCATTCATCTTATTGGAGTATATCGATTTCTCTTTGGTTGCTCAAGCTGCTTGGCCGGGTCATTGGTTGTTTAGCACAAGTTCTTTAGTCGAAGAGCTCACCCTTTCTTCGGGGACTTCGAGTGCCACCCTAGGAAGGTTTTCTTCATTTCTTTAGGAGAGGATCACATTGTGATTCCAAGCAGTAGCATTCCTTTCCAGGTTGTGCCTATTACTGGGGGACACAGTGAAGAGGAGGCCGAGTTCATTGGCGGTGCTTAGTAGTGGAGATCTAATGTGAGATTTTTCAGAGAGGAGGCTAGGGAGGATTGTCAGCATCTGAAAGAGTTTGGGATCTGATTGAGCTTGTAGCTTGGTAGTGTGACTTTCACACTACCTGGGCCAGCACAGAGGCAGTGTGTGGGAGCTCATTTGGTGGGTAGAGTATCAGTCCTTGAGGCTGAGCTTTGCCGTGGAGGTTAGAGTAGAAATTTGGAGTAGTGTTTGCTTCCATTTCAGAGCTTGGAGGAGAACTTTGTGGTCATTCCTTGCTAGTCGTATTTCTAGAGCTATTTGGACGGCTTGGGCCATAGAAGAGGTCAAATTTTGGAGGTCAAAAATCTGGCCAAACTGTTTCTAGGTTTTTTTGGGTTTTTGACAAGGATCCCAGATATAAAGTTTAAAAATTTTCTAAGCACTGGAAGTGGGGTTTCCAGCCGTATCTTTGCAGCAGATTGTGTATAATTGTTGGGGATTGCACAGTGCCTTTGGGGGTCGATTTTGGGAGGTCAAAATCAGGCCAAACCATTTCTTGGTTTTGTGGGTTTTGGCCAAGGAGCTTGGGGCTGAATTTGTAGCATTTTCCGAGTAGCGGAAGTGGAGTTTCTTGCAGTTCCTTTCCAACCAACAGTGTAGTTTTTTGGGCAGCGCAAAGCATTAGAGGAGCAAACATTTTCCAATATTTGATATTCACCTGGATTTGTCATGCTTGCCATTGAGTCAAGCCTAGGTGCATTCGTCCATACTATTGTACTGCTCCATTGATTAATAAAATGGCTCAGCTAGTTCTACTTATGGAGTTTTTATGAGCATGTGTCGTTTGTTAAAAAAATTGCGTTGAGAATCGTTTTTGCTTTATATATCACTATTTGTTTAAGTTTGGAACATTGCAATGGTATCAGAGCATGATCTTGGCCCAACTACGGGAAATTAGCTAGAAGATCATGGAAGCTTTGTGTATGAGTGCACAGTGATGGGTGAAACCGGAGACAAACCCATGGCTCAAGGGAAATCAAGTATGTAGAAATTATGGGGTGGAATCTGTTGGGACAATGAGAGGTTGGCCCAGTTGAGGAGGGTGACAAACCAGACCTATCCTCACCCTCACAACAGAGACACAGAGGTGAGCAAGTCGTGGGGGTGCAACCATCTACATCATCTAGAGAAAGTCGACAAAAATAAGCTTTAGATCTCCTGAAAAGGAGCGGGAAGGATAGGGACAGTTAGAGGGTGAGACCAAGGGACGCTTTTGCTCGTGGAGACCTGGATTGAGACACCAGGAGCCTGAGGAGGAGGTTGAGCATGATGTTGAGAGCCCACAGGATGGTGAGGAGCACATCAATCTACCCGATGTGGCACAAGAGTCACCATTATTCGAGACCTCTTTGATAGCCCCAGTTGGCACCTTGGTGGAGAGGATAGAGCATACACCCATAGGGCCATCCATTGATGAGGTGCCAGGAGATACAAACATGTCCACCATTGAGAAGGTGACATCCATTGTTGAGATATCCGGGGTCGTGACTGAGTTTTCAGGTGATAGCAGCGCACGACAAGATGATGAGGTACCAAGAGATATCACCACCCTTAATGAGGAGATGATAGGTATAGAGGCACCCAAATCTACGATAGAGTTGCGGGATGATAGCCACCTACAACAACTTGGAGAGCACATAGAGGGGCATGAGCTAGTCATAGAGGGGCAGTTTGTGACTCATGTTGAGCCCATGGTGGAGGAGGAAAAGCAATCTTCTTTGGGCCAACAACTGACTTAGAGTTGATAGATACACAGACCGTCAACGGAGTTGCAATACTTCTAGATAATAGCTCTCTCTGGGCTTATATGGATTGGGTTTGCAACATTGCTAGACTACCTCTGCAACACAGAGAGAGAGAGATGTAGAGATTCCCCGACAAATTTTATGTGTTGACCAAGATGGTGAGTTGAGGTGACATGAGTTGTGTAGGGTGCAACATTCGCAAGATGGAGGGCTTGTTCTATGTGCTAGAGTTTGTGCATTTGATCCCTCTCTTGGGGTTGGATGGCGAGAGATTCTGAGTTGGTACTCGATGGAGTGGGCTAGACTCATGGAGATGGTCGTAGTTCGGAGTAAAGCTCAGTGGGAGCTCTCAGACATTAAGGGTGCTGGAGGCTCAGATTGGCATTGGGATCCAGGTGGGACTTCCTATCCGATATTAGACATGCGGGATGACTATGGCATTATTGAGGTAGTCAACACCGTGCCTAAGCGCATGCATTCATTAGGGAAGTTCTAGTTGATGCTAGTGGCCAAGTGGTTTGTGAGTAGACTCCATTGGTTGTTTTGGCATGTTTGTTGCGCATGGGGGCGCAAGATGATTAGCACTCTTTGGCAAGAGCTAGTTGGAGGAGGTGGCATGGGTAGGCCACCATACCAGATATTGTATGGAGACGATGTTCTCCCATTGAGGTTTAGGACTCACGGGTCACAGAGGATTGGCAAAGCAGAGATATCCCCCCTAGCAGGAGTAGAGTTAGGGTGCTCAGGTCTACCAAGATGGACGAGGGAACATGACGTGTGTCATGGTGGGGTCACTATCAGAGTGGCAGACACTTTGGCACGTGCAGGATACCATATGTTACAGAATGGTATGATAGTAGGCAGTGGCACACAAGACTGCACAGACTCAAGTCGTAGCATCCAGTGTTATATAGAGGGAGGTGGCCTGATGCATACAGACCCAATTCTAGGCCATAGCACACAATGGTGTGCAAGGCTATGCAGCGAGGAGCAGTGGCCTGCAAAGGAGCATGGAGATACATGGTGGTATACCACAGCATGCTGGTTGACACTGTGGGGTAGGAGGAGTGACTCGCATCACATTGAGGACGTGCAGCGAGTGATAGGTACAGTGAAAAAGGTGGGACACATTACGGTGGAGGATTGTATAGTCGTAGCCGGGAGTATCCACTGGTGTACAGGGACAAGTTGTGGCACACAATGGCATATCGAGGAGTGTAGCCATACTGGGTGGTATGCAATGGCAAATGATGCGGTACAGAGGGCGCTCGGAGCGTTGCCTCCGAGGAGACTTATGGACAAGGGCACTGCATGTACCATTGGATGCATCCCACCTAGGATCAATGACGACACTGTTGAGCATATGGGGACACCTTGTTTAATGGAAACAGGGTTTCGAGGGGGGGTATCAGCAGATCTGAGACAGAGAGGCGGTCATCCGTAGGGTTACTCTTGAGCATTCCAACGAACTCTTGATCATACCCATCCTCCTCCAATGTTGTTTGCAGTTGCAGAGTGTTTGTTTGTTGCCCCTTGACACTCTCCATTCAGGAAACAAGGTTTGGGAGGCCCACCCTAGGCAGTTGGATAAGACACCCCGTGTCATGAGCCAAGAGGAGACTCTCTAGTTGAGACACTTGGTAGGTGCACAAGTTGACGGTTACAAACTTAGGGATGGCATTGTTGATTGTCGAGGTAGAATATGTTCCACCCCTAGGCACACACTTGGGGAGGTGTCTGAGAGGGAGTTACATGGTGCTTTTTCAGTTCAACAGCTCGAGGCATTAGGTGGGCATGAGGTGTAGAGGACGGTAGTCCTTGTTGTCAGGATGATGCCTAGGCTTCTGACAGTACTCGGGCACATCATCTGGAGCTAGGATAGAAAATCTCGCTCTCTGATTTGGAAGCACAAAGCAGCTGGATATTCGCGGCACAGGTTCTTAATGCTTGGTGTCTACCTATTATATACCTACAGGAGACAAAGACGAGGCACAGAGGAGTCCCAACAGCTAGCAGCATAAGAAATCCACAGGCAAAGAGGATTTGGGGTTGTGGACCTCTATAATGGTTATGGGATCCAAGGATCCAGTGGATTTGTGGGATACTCCACTCCTTAGTGAGCCTAGTCAGAATAATAGGCAAACTGATTCATTCACAAACAAACACATGGGGAGTCACCAAAACCCTCAACATAGGGCGAGGAAAATTTTTGCTCAGGATTGGGGCCAACCATGCGGTCAGTGTTGCAGGGGAGCACCTCCCCCCCCCCTCGATCCCGCTCCCAATCCACGCTCTAGGTGGGAGCGGCTTGAGAGCGGGGGTGGGGTTAGGACCAAACCCCATTTAGATGAAGAGGTATCTAGAGGATATTTGGATGCATTAGAAAAGTTGATACCTGACAGGGAGGAATGTGCTAGCGTGTGCCTTGAAATAGGCAGATACTTCAGTGGCACTAGTTTGTTTGGTACCTTCCACGCAATGGAAGACAGAGACAAATTTGATGCTCTCACATGGTGGGAAGCATATGGCGGCCATGGACTTTTGCCAAAATTGGCAAAAAAAAGTTCTATCACAGGTTGTAAATACTTCTTCTGCAAAGAGGTGTTGGAGCACCTACAGCGTCATACATAATGTGAAAAGAAACAGACTCAATGAAAACCAGGTAGAAAGCTTGGTTTATGTGCACTACAACTTGAGGTTGTTGAGTCATTATTGTGATCAGGCTTATGAGGATCCAACATATAAAATTTGGGACAACCACCTAGAGGATGACAATTTGGAGGATGGCACTATCCATCTTGAAGAACTGGAAGAGGAAATTATAAGGGAGGAAGATGAAGCAGCAGCCATGCCACCTCCACCATCCAGTAGCAGTGCTCAAGTTCCGAGTCTTGTTCTTTTGTTGTCACCACCTCCATCTACACCCTCACGTGGAGGGCATGTGCCTTCTAGTTCTGGTCGTCGGTCTGAACGGGAGACTCCTAGAAGACCACCACGACCTGCTCATATAGTAGACTCTCGTAGCAAGGGCCACATGCAGTAGTAGATAATAGATTTACAGTTTACTTGTCTTTTCTAGTTTCTATTAGTTTTCATCACTGTTGAGTCTTGAGTCCTTGACTCTTGACTCTTTCATATCATAATTATATTTTTTGTAAACAATATATGGCTGTGACAATGAAAGTTTGAAGTTTGAAGTTGGCAATTATAACTCATTGGTAATGATTCTGAATTATGAATATGATGCTTTGTGAAAGACTAAAGTTGTTTCATTTCATTTCATAATTCATTTTATAACATTTCATTCATGTTAACAGTTAGAAACTTAGATATTATTTCTTGTAATGGTTTAAACTTACTTACAAGTACAAGTTAACTTTGGTGATCAATGATGATAAATGTTATTATTTGAATTTTCAATTTTGAAAGCTTGAAGTTGAAACTTTAAGATTGAATTTGATGAATCATGATTCAAAACTCAATATGTTGTAATATGTATGTTACTAACTTGTGGACGTGGTTGATGATGATTATAACTTCTAGATGATTGATGTGATATGGTTCAATGATCAATCTATGTTTTTTTATGTTTTTTATATCTAATTCATCATTCTACATGTTTTTTGTTGACACATATGTATCAAAATATAAAATATATATATATATATATATATATATATATATATATATATATATAATATAGTATATATATATATATATATATATATATATATATATATATATATATATATTTTAAAAAAATCGCTCCGGGATTGGCTCCCAAACCGAGAGCTTCTGAAAATGTCGCTCCCGCTTCCATTTTCGCTCCTGCTCCCAAGTAACACTGCATGGGGTGAAATGTGTTGGCACTATTGAGGTGCTTTGGCAGGTGTGAAAATTCTATCGCTGCAGCAACTGATTTATTTTACCTACTTATTCTTCAATAAGTTATTTACGAAATCCCTTTAGTAAATATTAAAATAAACTCTACTGCAGATATCACACCATTGAACAGAAACAAATACATGCACAAGAATCAAAACACATCAACACAGTTATTTTTGGACAATTGTCACCGGAAAAACCCAATGCCGAGAAAACTGGTGCAACAGAGGAGGATTTTATTAATCATCTTTTCTTGAGTACAACTGGGTGTTGAACTGGCTCACCCAACAGAGATAAATTCTCCAGCACCTCCCCTAGACTCAATGTCAGACTAGCTAGCCTCTATGCAACTCCCAGACCCTCCGTGTCAGTGCTCTGCCTCTCTGCGTCAGCACTGGGCCTCTCTGCGTCACCCACGCAGGCCCTCTAGTGATTGCACAGTCCTGCTGCCTCTGCGTCTGCCCCTTTGATCTCTGTGCTACTCCTCCGACAATGTCCCTGCCTCTCTTCTCCATACTCGCTACCTCTTGCTGCAATCTAGTCTTCTAGTTCGAATTTCTCAGTAAACCCCACTCCAGAAATCGAACTGACTGGTCTCCCTCAGTATATTTCCAACTGACCCTCAAGTCCCTTCTTATACTTTTCCTTTTGATGAGTCAACAACTGAGATTAAGTCCCTAATCAACAACTAAGATTAAAATAGACTTGATCCTTATCTTTTGGAAGCTTCTCATCCTTATCTTTATTAATACCCATTAATATTTTTATTTTCCTAAGTTTAGACTTAGGAACTCATTAAAAATATTAATTATTTTAATAACTCTTCATCTGGATGGATTTTTCCAAAATGATTTTTGGGTCTTGGAAATCTCATGTGCTTTAGCCTCTCCACCAATTTTCATGGCTAGAGCACATCCGATGCTAACTCAAATCAACACTCCCTCTTACCGAGGAATGTGCTCTAGTAATACTCCACCACTGAGCATCACCCTAATTATATGGCTCCAGTACCTGTGTTGATGTTTGGCGTTCCTGCCTAACATCCTCTGCACTGTTGCATCTTGTATTACTACCCATGGCTGTACCACTGCCACTGCTACATCTATACTGCAGCTCCCTCTACATCCGTGCCGCTACTGGTCCTTTCCTCCCAACATTGCATCTGCACTGCAAGATAATACCCATTTCTGCTACTAAAATGGATTCTTTATCATCCCCATCTTCTCCCTGAAACAAGAAAACTTTGTTCTTCCAAGGGCCTTGGTAAGGATGTCTGCCACCTATTCTCCTGTAGGAGTGTAGCTCAACTGTAAAGCTCCTCATTGGACACAGTCTCTGACAAAGTGACACCGAATATCAATGTGCTTTGACCGATCATGAGATACTGGATTCTCAGAGAGCTTGATGCAACTCTGATTATCACACATGATCCTGGTCACTTCCATCTTTCCTCTAAATAGGTTCACAAGCAGTTTTCTAAGCCATATGGCTTCGCACGAAGTTGTGCTAGTGGCCATATATTCTGCTTCAACTGAGCTCAGAGCTACAAATTTATGTTTCCTATTGCACCAGGAGGTCATTCTCGGTCCAATGTTGAAACAATAACTAGAGGTACTTTTCCAGTCCACTGAACTTCCCGCCCAATCTGTATCATTAAATTCACTCAATCTGATATCCTTACTCCGGTGTGCAAGAGTCCATGATCGAATGTTCCCTGTAAATATATGAGAACATGTTTGGTTGTTTCCTAGTGCGCCCTCTTCGGTTCCACCATGAACTGACTGAGGATGTTGACAACGTAACAAATGTCTCACATAGTATTGACCAGATACATCAGGGATCCATTTATGAATATAATTCATAACAAATAAATAAATAAAATAAATGAAAATATTAAATAATTAAATATTGATTATGTTAAATAGTCATTAAGTTAAGCGAAAAAGCATGTCTAAAAGACATGCTCAGTCATGAAAGGACACCTGCTTAAGTATATATATGTGGGTCCTAATTGTAACATTCATCACTTGTACATTTTATATATAATAAATTATTATTACAAATACCTCTCGTGTATTTTTAAATTCAAACCAACAAGCTATCATTTTTTATGCTTCAGTGGTATCAGAGCCATGACACACAATATAATCATGTGGGCCTTTGAATGTTGTTCGCCGCACAATGTGCCATTACGTTCACGTCCTGATTGCGTTGAGCAGTTTAATAAAATTCAAAAAGTATTTCAGCGATTAGAAAAATCATGTGCAGAAGTTAAAGCATGTCGAAAGGAAATTGATAGTAAGGGAGATGATAACGACAATGAAGCAAAAGAAGAAGTTTATGTAGATACCAGAAGTCACTTTGAAACAGGAGTCACTGAAAAATGTTTGGATTCAGAACTCCCCACAGTGGAAACTGCTGATATTAATTTGGAATTTGCAACAGATGAAGTTTGTACTGAAGAAAAATTGTCTAATGCTTTGAAGCAAAGTATGGATTTCATGTTGAAACCTATATTGGAAAAGAAATCAAGTGATGCTCAAATAGGTTGTTGCTCAAAAGTGCCATGTCATGACATCCCAGAAGAATATCCCCACAAAAAAACAAAAATAGGGAAAGAACAAAGTGATGTAGAAGTGATAGAAACAAAGTTGGGTACAACTCAAGTTTTCACAATGGAATTAGTGGATGATAAAATAACACTTCTTGCAATTGTTTCTCTTAATTAATTCATGAAGTTTAAGGTAGATAAGTCAAATACCAATATAAAAGAAAACCAAGGGAGTGTAGTTATAGAGGTAAATACTACAGTTAATCAGACAGATTTAGCTAAGGATCCACAACAGCAAAGTAGTGAAAAAGAAGACATGAACATTCTAGAATATGGCAAAGATGTTGAAGAATCTTTTGAGACCTCAAGGCACTTAGCTAATGTTAAGATTGATGATTCTTTGTTACATTTTGTTGAAGAAAAAGGAGTTCCGAAATCTAGAAATAGAGTACTAGCACAGGCAGAAAATTCAGGCATAAATCAAGATTTTGTGAGACATGAACATAACAATGTTATAGGCAACTCTATTGTATCTAATACAAACATTGCATGTGCATCTTTTTGTATGGATGCTATAGAAGTTGTAGAGAAAAAGGATCTTGAAAGTGAGTTGTGCATATCCATTTTGAAAGAGTCTAACTTGCTTTTTTGTCCTCTAAGAATGTTGTAGAGAATGTTAAGAAGGATCTTGCAAAAAAAATATTTATTATGATTGATCAATATATAAAATCACAGAGAACCATGCCACCTAAATCACAAACCTCACCAATTGTTGCAACATCAGAGGCATATGGAAACGAACTCTCCCAAAAGGAAAATGTGCGACAGCAGGTGATCTCTGGATTCGTCGATGGATCATTGATAATCAAAGGAACGTGGAGAGTACATGGAAAAGTATAGATATAGATTGGTTTGACGAAATCCGAGAGGCTAGAGATTATGAATGGCATCCTGTCAATCATATTGGTGGGGAAAGATTCACCAAAGTTGCATTGGTTGTAAAGAATGCTACCACTGTTGTGCACTGTCACTTAAAAACCATCACTCTTTGTTGACCCATTAAATCAATGCATCGGTTTCTGTCGTCAAACTTCCTGTTGCGCGCCCTACCCGGACAACCAATGAGGATCTCCACGTGGTTAATAAAAGACCATTTTCCCCCATCAAGCGACATGGGCCTGATCGAAGGGTCAACGGGTAACGTCTGCCGACAGTTCACACGGGGCTCTGTACACATATATATCAGTGATATTTATATGTTCAGTGGGTTTGATACATGGGTCATAATGTTGATCGATTCCCTACACTGTAACCCAATCCCTGTTGCATCCGTCGTCCATGCCATCGCTATCCCAAACCTGTCCCTACCACGTCCTCCGTCCATGCCACACCTTCCCGATCGTGCATTTCAAACTGGGTTAACCGTTGTGGGAAAGTTGTACCCTTTATTTAAATAATTAAATTGAACTACAACTTAATTACATAATCCGAACTATATAATTACATAATAATACTAAATTAATTATATAATTAAGTTGAACTTATTTATTTAAATAATATATAATTATTAAATTTATTTAATTATTATATATAATTTGAAAAAAAAATTATTAAAAAGAGAACAAAAAAAAAACTTATTAAAAAAAATAGACATAACCCTGGGTTCAAGAGTAGACATAACCCTGGACTCAAAATAGAGTTACTAGCAAATTATAGCAGTTGAGCCACCAGTGACGATGAGTTTCCATAGGACAAGACGACAACCACAAAGACAATTGCAAAAAATATAGCTAAGGACAAATCTTCTGAAGGAAGGGGCTATGTTATGAATATAATTCATAACAAGTAAATAAATAAAATAAATGAAAATATTAAATAATTAAATATTGATTATGTTCAATAGTCATTAAGTTAGTGAAAAGCATGTCTAAAGAACAGCCCAATCACAAAAGGACACCTGATTAGGTATATATATGCGGGTCCTCATTGTTACATTCATCACTTATACATTTTATATATAATAAATTATTATTACAAATACCTCTCGTGTATTTTTACATTCAAACTTACAAGCTATCAGTGTTTATGCTTCAGATCCTATGA
Organism: Pinus taeda; assembly: GCA_000404065.3. Classification (NCBI taxonomy): domain Eukaryota; kingdom Viridiplantae; phylum Streptophyta; class Pinopsida; order Pinales; family Pinaceae; genus Pinus; species Pinus taeda. Next base: position 68,336 of record APFE030042871.1, on the reverse strand, counting down.
GTTGCCTATATAAGGTGGGATCAACATCCTTGTCTTTTAAGGCATCAATTTTCTTCCAGTTGGTGATCATTGGAGTTGCCATCGGCCTACAGTCCTGCATCCTGAATCTCTTCAGGATCTTTGTAGCACATCTCCCTTGTCCGAGGAAGATTTTATCCTTTTGCTGCCAAACTTCCAACCCCAAGAAATAATGCATCTGTCCCAAATCCTTCATGTCAAATTTTGTGGCTAAATTCTTCTTGCAGTCCTTGATGAGCCTGGATGATCTTGTCAAGAAGAGGTCATCCACATATAATACTAGTACTAGAGGCTCATTCTTTACAACCAGATAGTAGAGATTGGGATCTGCATCACTCCTGACGAACCCCATCTTCTGCAAGTAGCCATCAATTCGACCATACCATGCTCTAGGTACCTATTTGAGCCCATACAAGGCTTTCTTCAATCTGCATACATGAGACTTCTTCTCATGTGTCTCAAAGCCCTCTGGCTATTCAATGTATACTTCTTCTTCTATTACCTTGTTCAAGAATGTCGTTTTGACATCTATCTGATGAATCTCCCATCCCATCTGTGCTGCAAGCGATATCACGGTTCTAATAGATGTATACCTAGCTACTGAGGCGAAGGTCTCTTCATAGTCTATTCCTTCCTTCTGAGCATACACGTTATTAGCCACAAACCTCGCTTTGTACTTTTCCACACTATCGTCTGTAAAGTATTTGATCTTGTAGATCCATCTTGAACCTACCACTGATCTGTCCTGAGCCCTAGGCACTACTTCCCAGACATAGTTCACCATTATAGAGTTGTACTCCTCCACCATTGCATCCATCTAAACTTGATGTTGAGCAGCTTCCTGGAAACTGGAAGGCTCCCCATCCTGAGCTACTAAGGCCTGATATCTATCTGGCTGCCCTCGCTCTCTCTTATTGTTTCTCGGTGGTCCAATGAAATCTTCTGCATTCCACAGAATCAGTCGAAGTTCCCGGCTCGTTCTTCCTCTCATAACAAGTGCATCTGTCAGCTCCTCTTCCTGTGATTCTTCCTGTTCTGAAGGAGATTTCTTGGCTTTCGCTGGTTGAAGTGGTTTGACCAACGACTCATATTTTGACAGCTCTTCAAAAGGCATTTCTCGAGATTTTCTGAAGGCCCTATCTTCCATGAACTTCACATCTCGTCGAACTGCTACCTTCCTGCTCCCTAGAAGATAAACTCTATATGCCTTGGCATTCTTGCTATATCCCACTAGATATCCTTTATCTGCAGTTTAATCTAGCTTCTTCCTCTTTTCCTCAGGTATGCGGCAATATGCTAAGCTCCCAAATATCCTAAAATGACTGACTTCAACTGTCTTCCCTATGAAGACTTTCTCTGGAGTAATCTTGCCCAATTCCCGATGAGGAGTTCTATTCTGAACATAGACTGTCGTGGTGCATGCTTCTGCCCACGAGAATTTTGGCATATCCTGATCATACATCATGGCCCTGGTTGCTTCCATGATAGTCTGGTTCTTCCTTTCTGCTACTCCATTTTGTTCCGGATTGTACAAAGTTCTCCACTCTCTTTTGATGCCCTCCCTAGTGCAAAAATTTGTGAAGTCCTTGTCAACATATTCTCCACCATTATCTGAGAGCCAAACTTTTATTTTCTTTCCAATCAGATTCTCCACCAAAGCCTTGAACTCTTTGAATCGATAGAAAACCTCATCCTTGGTTTTCAGAAAATAAATCCAAGTTTTCCTGGAGTGGTCATCAATGAAGGTGACGAAGCATTCGGCACCACTAAGAGCTTTAGTGGACATTGGTCCACAAATATCTGAGTGTATCAATCCTAGTACACTCTTGGCCCTGTTTTTACTTCTAGGAAATGTTGTTTTAGCATACTTGCCCAGAGCACATCCTCTGCATACATCATCTCTTTTTGTACTAAGATCTGGAACTCCTGTTACAGTTTTCTTGAGTATTCTCAGAGCCCCATGGTGCAAATGTCCCATTCTTCTATGCCATAGTTCATTTAGATCCTTGTCTCCATGACTGCCTATCAGTGCCATTTGTGATTCTAGCTGTAACCTGTACAACTTGTTACTCCTGATTCCGATCTGCACTTTCTTTTTCCAGCTTGGGTGTTTGATGTACACTTTCTCCTTAATGAAGAAAACATCATAGCCATTTCTTTGAAGTTGTGATACGAAGAGTATGTTCATCCCCAATCTTGGCACATGTAGCACATTGGTAGCTCGGAACCACTTTCCTGTTTCTGTTTGAAACACTATGGTCCCCTTTCCTACTGGAGTACACTTTGCCTTATTCCCCATGGTGATCTGAAAATTCATCCTTTCCTCCTGATATTCAGAGAAACATTCTCGGATTCCTGTTGTATGCCAGGAGGTTCCACTTTCTATATACCATACCTCAGATGATGTCGAGCTTGCTACACAAGCAACTTATTCTTCCAATCTGGAAGCCAACATAGAGAAATTGAGATTTCTATCTCTTGTGCAATTTTCTGAAAATCTGCATGAGTCTCCTGATATTGATGCCTTTGCATCATGATCTCGACCCACAACTGATTTTCCCTTCCTGTCTCTAATTCCTTCCTCTAGTACCATGTGAAAATTCTATCACTGCGGCAACTGATTTATTTTACCTACTTAGTCTTCAATAAGTTATTTACGAAATCCCTTCAGTCAATATTAAAATAAACTCTACTGCAGATATCACACCATTGAACAGAAACAAATACATGCAAAAGAATCAAAACACATCAAAACGGTTATTTTTGGACAATTATCGCCGGAAAATCCCAATGCGGGAAAACCGGTGTAGCAGAGGAGGATTTTATTAATCAGCTTTTCTTGAGTACAACTGGGTGTCGAACTGGCTCACCCAACAGAGATAAATTCTCCAGCACCTCCCCTAGACTTAGCGTCAGACTAGCTAGCCTCTGCACAGCTCCTAGACTCTATGCGTCAACACTGGGCCTCTCTACATCACCCGCACAGGCCCTCCAGTGACTACGTAGTCTTGCTGTCTCCATGTCTGCCTGAGTGGATCTACATTTACCCCTCTAATCTTTGCGCTTCTCCTCTAACACTGTCCTTGCATCTCTGCACTACCTCTTGCTACAATCCAGTCTTCTAGTTTGAATTTCTCAACAAGCCCCGCTCCAGAAATCAAACTGACTAGTCTCCCTCAATATATTTCCAACTGACCCTCAAGTCCCCTCTTATACTTTTCTGGTTGATGAATCAACAGTCAAGACTAAGTCTCCAATCAATGGCTAAGATTAAAATAGAGTTGATCCTTATCTTTTGGAAGCTTCTCATACTTATCTTTATTAATACCCATTAATATTTCTATTTTCCTAAGTTTAGACTTAGGAACTCATTAAAAATATTACTTATTTTAATAACCCTTCATCCGGATGGATTTTTCCAAAACGATTTCTGGGTCTTCGAGATCTCATGTACTTTAGCCTCTCCACCAACTTTCATAGCTAGGGCACATTCGATGCTACCCCAAATCAATAGAAGGTTGGGCCTAACATTGATCATCACATAGATTATGGCCGACAGTTATGTGAGAGGGGGCTCTGGTACGAGCATGCTAGGCAGTCATTCATGACTAGAGTGATACGATGTCATGTTACGATGTTAGCAGGATATGTTCCTTCTGCAATGGGCAGGGGATTTTGGCATAACAAGCCTAAGCGATTCAACTACCTATACAGGTGAGCTGGTTTCTACACAGGAGGGTAATCCAGATCTTCCATTTGGTTTTAGTGATTCATTGATGGTGTGGGGAACTTCACCGGTGTGGCAGGGTGATCGACATGAGGAGATCAGGGGAGGCCCAGGTAGATGAGGGTTCAATTTCACTAGAATTAGATTACATCTTCAAGAGTTTACTCTTGTAATGCATGAGATGGACTACTCAGTAGGGAAATTTCATGGGGAGTCAGGCAGAGTCCTACATTATCATGATGCTCTACTTATTTCTAGAATGCAGAGGGCTCCTAGTACCTGTATCTGGTTGGATAGTGAGTGGAGCAAGGTGTGCTTCACATTGATTAGGATGGCTTGGGACCCTCATATCGAGGGATTCCTTCATGTTTGGACAGTGCTGAGATTGGGGATGACTCAATGGTACATCTGAGACCCCAGTATTATTGGTGGCTACAGTGGTGATCAACAGTCAGAGAGGGCACTTGTTAGGCATTGCTCGAGGACAAACAATTTTTGGCAGGGAGGACTATAATGTCCCTTCCTAAATTATTTTGGAACAAGATTTATTTCTACATTTTGGGGCCAATTTTGGAGGAGATGGGACCCATTCGATTTTATTAGGAGACACAAGGAAAATAAGCACTTCCTAAGCCAATAGTTTGAATTGCATGAGAGGGAAAATCGATGGCTTAGTGAGGGACCCACGAAGGAGGGAAAATGGAGGGAAAAAGTGCTCCACGAAATCTATATAAGGAAGGTAGATCCCTCATTTCATTCACCTTATTGGAGCATATCAATTTCTCTTTGGTTGCTCGAGCTGCTTAGTCGAGTCACTGGCTGTTTAGCACGAGTTCTTCAGACGAAGAGCTCACCCTTTCCTCAGGGGACTTTGAGTGCCACACTAGGAAGGTTTTCTTCATTTCTCTAGGAGGAAGATCACATTGGATTCCCAACAGTAGCATTCCCTTCCAGGTTGTGCGTATTACTGGAGGACATAGTGGAGAGGAGGCTGAGTTCATTGGTGGTGCTTAGCAGTGGAATTCTGATTTGAGATTTTTCAGAGAGGCGGCTAGGGAGGATTGTCAGCATTTGGGAGAGTTTTGGATCTGATTGAGTTTTTGTCTTGGCAGTGTGACTTTCGCACTACTTGGGCCAGTGCAGAGGTAGTGTGTGGGAGCTCATTTGGTGAGTAGAGTATTAGTCCTTGAGGGTGAGATTTGCCGTGGAGATTAGAGCAAATATTTGGAGCAGTGCTTTCTTCCATTTCAGAGCTTGGAGGAGGACTTTATGCTCATTCCTTGCAAGTCGTATTTCTGGAGCTGTTTGGAGGGCATGGGCCATAGAAGAGATCGAATTTGGAAGGTCAAAATCTGGCCAAACCATTTCTAGTTTTTTTGGGTTTTTGACAAAAACCCCAGATATAAAGTTTCAGAATTTTCTAAGTACCGGAAGTGGGGTTTCCAGTCATATCTTTGCAGTAGACTGTGTATAATTGCTAGGGATTGCACAGTGCCTCTGGGGGTCGATTTTGAGAGGTCAAAATTGGGCCAAACCATTTATGGGTTTTTGTGAGTTTTGGCCAAGGAGCTTGGGGCTTAATTTGTAGCATTTTCCAAGGAAGTGAAGTTTCTTGCAATTCCTTTCCAACGAGTAGTGTAGTTTTCTGGGCAGTGTAGAGCATTAGAGGAGCAGACATTTTCCAAAACTTGATATCATTGTCTCATCACCTGGATCTTGTCATGTTTGCCATTGAGGCAAGCCTAGGTGCATTCATCCATATTATTGTACTGCTCCATTGATTTATAAAATGGTTCAGCTGGTTCTACTTCTGGAGTTTTTATGAGCATGTGTTGTTTGTTAAAATTTTCTGCACTGAGAATCGTTTTTTATTTATATATCATTGTTTGTTTAAGTTTCGAACATTACAGTCGTGGTGTATAGTGGCATGTCGAGGAGTACAGGGATGCTCGGTGGTATGCAGGGGCATGCGGTGCCGCACAACGGGGTATTGGAGTGTTGCCTCTAAGGAGACTCCTAGACGAAGACACTAGGCATACCATTGGGTGTAGTTCACCCAAGATAGACGGGGACACATATGAGCGATACTTGATGGTATCCATGGGGACTCACATGCTTGACCCTCTTCTGCATCACTTACGGGCACTGTCGATTTGGTTGTTGTCCTTTGACACTCTGGGCATGAGCAGCGGGGAACGAGGACCTCACCTGAGAAGTTTGGATGACACGCAATGCACTAGTGGAGAGACTTCTCAGTGGTGGCATTGGGTCGATGCGCGAGTTGACAACCATAGTCTAGGGGATGAGGTGATCATCTGCAAGGGTGACATATCATTCATCACTGAGCCTGCGCTTAGGGAGTTGGTCACAAGGGAGACATGTGTCACTCTTTCTATAGGGCATGTCAGGACCATGCATGGGTAGAGGATACCGTGTACAGCTGAGGCAGTTTTCTAGTATCTGTTCGAGCTCTAGACATTGTATTGGCACATTATCGAGAGGGCAAATGGCAGACCTAGTGGTGATGGTTGGCAGGAGCAGGAGGGACCCACATACACCAAGTTGATTGCAAGTATCAAATACCCATCTATTGGTTGCATTCAAGGGGTAGTTATTTGGTACATGTGGCTTCCAGCTGTCATCGATAATACACAGTGGCAGGCACAGGGCAGTTTAGCACACATCAGATTAGTTCATGATATATGGAGCCTATATATTGATTGCATGCAAGGACTAGAGATGAGGCACGAATGGATTCTAGAAATTGTCAGAGCTATGCCACAACAAGTCCAACTATGGGATGCAGGGATTCAATTGGTCGATAGATCACTCTATCTCCTGATGAGCGGAGTCATGGCAGAGAGTGATCTAGTTCACTCTTCGGTTGGCACATGGGGGTTCATGGAGGTCTTCATCGTATGGCGAGGTAGGCTTTCTCTATTGCTCCATAGGTTCAGAGTTAGATTTGGATGGGTAGGCTTTGGCATCATGAAGATGCCTGGGAAGTGTTGACCACTAGAGTCGCACCTGATGATTATCTTATGATTCCATGCCCAAGGATGTACCAGAGGATGCTTGTACAATTAGCCATCATCATATTACCAGATTTTTTAAACTCTACTTATTCTTCTTATCATTTTCTTCTTTAGTCCTCATATTTCACAGCCCTACGGGGATATTTTATAAATGTCACTAGCATGATGAATACAGCCATGTAACAGGGCTAGGGTTTTGGGACTCGATCAACAAGTGAGTACACCTTGGATTGTTTTTGTTACTTGGTTAATTATCACTACTTTTTAGCAACAAATAATTTTCTAGGCTTTTTCACTCATTGCATTACCCCGAAGTTGGGGTGATAGCTTAAAGGTTGAGCCCCTAATGCATCTTATCATTTAGAGTCAATGTATATTACCATGCTAGGTCATCTCTGAAATTTCGCGGAATTTGACTAAGTCTAAGTAGGATTTTTTAATAATTAAAAATTTCCCGCAAAATAGGATTTTTTAATCAATTTCTATGTAATGATGTAAATAAGTCGTCTTCGGAAATGTCTAGGGTGAGTGACTACTCGAAATTCATCCTCAGAGGCCCAACATTATCCTCAAACCCACTTTGAGAGTCAAAAAAACGACTATTAGTCCCTCAAAATCCAATTTTTCTAATGTTAGTGGAAAAAATGAATAATTGGAAAAATTTAGAAATTTTTCTAAAGTCAAAATAATTCATATTTTGACATGGAATTATGTGGAGAACCAAGAGATGATGTGGCCGCCATGTGGGGCCCACCACCAAAGGTACAAGTCAAAGCCAATATGCCAAGTGCCTAGTCAAAAGTATCACGTTGGTTGCATGAAATGTTACGTATGGCTAAAACTTTACTTTAGATTTAATTTAAACATGGTGGATTTAAAGTGCAAGGCATATTATAAAGTTGAAACTTTAATAAAGTTAGTGGGGGACAAAACGTGTGACATGGCAGCCACATTGAAGCTCGAGTTAGCCAAGTCAACAAATCAGTCAAGGAGGCCCACGAATCATCAAAAAGATAGTTACATCAGTTTATGGATTTGTAAAAGGAAAGTGGGGACAAGATTGCCACATGGGACAGACCTTGTCTCCCACTAAACTCCACTCAATAAGTAGTCCACTACAGCAGATACGCAACCTATTTTCAAAGCTCAGTCCAACCCACACGCAAGGCACTGATAGTTGACTCCACAAGGCACTGGTATCATTTCCCTCCATAAGATAGTTGACTCCACAAGGCACTAGTATCATTTCCCTCAAATCAAATTGAATCCTTAAAATCTTGCGCAATTTAAACAAGTATTGGTTGCTTAGTTTTGTCTCCCAGATTGGTTGGTTCCCAACTAATCTCCCTTCATTCCATTTCCATAGGGTCTACCCCCCTTAGTGTGCTATTGGGAGACAACTCAAATGGAGAGATTGGGGATCAGTGTGACAACCCCCAATTTAAGTCATTGTCGTGGTGCCCAGACATTCTGTGCGACAACAGAACCTAACTAAGTTCAGATATTTGATGTCTAAATTCTCCATTATTGTATGATTCTGATATAGTTAACTTCATGCTTCTATATATGTATTTGGTTGTACTTGTTGTCTACGTTGTGAAGGTACATAATCTTCAAGATGTTGAAGATATTCATAAGAAAATTTGACTTGATTGGCAAGCATGATGAAGGAATTTATATGAATGATGATGATCAAGATGACTCTGATAAGAAGGATGGAAGCCATAAAAGATTCTATGATGTCATAGAAAGTAGTTGATCTCCCTAAGTTAAGAGGAAGCCTAGATAAAAGAAAGGGTATATCTCCCAAGTTGAGAGGGAGGGAATATTATAGTCATGATGGATACCTTGAAGAGGGAATTGGAGAATGTATGTTAAGGTGCTGCTGAAAGAAGGAATGCAGGATCCGGTTGTAGAATATGTTGTTGCATGTGAAATAGCAAAGGAAGTAGTATGGTTCAGGAAACTTCTGTCAAGATTCATTTGGGAAGTCTCTAATTCCTACTATGATAAATTGAAACAATCAAGGCAACATCAAGATGTCTTAAGAACCCGAAGGTTTGTGTTTACTTATGTATTTGAAAGTTTGTTACTGATTGTTCAGGTAAATCTCTCGAAGTTTTGGAAGCATGCTTATGTTACTGATCTGTTTGATCGGGAGATATTTGATGTTACTGATTTGAATAATTGGGAGTGTTGATGCATTGTGTGCAATAAAATGCTTGGGGGGACATATGGCCGCATGTGTGTTGATGTCTAGTTCCTAAAGTAGGTTGGGTGGCGTTGGTCATAGAGCTCTGACCTTGAATTACGCACCTAGTTCCCCAGTTTAATGGTTAGCAAGTTAGCCTGATGGTAACTAGAATTGTTGAAAGCTTTAGTCCATCTTAGTCCCACCCGAATAGATTTCCCTAGTCAGGAATCTAGTCTGTGGCACCGTAAGTCCTAAACTCTTCTTAGTTCATTTTTGAGATCTTCCATGTACGTCTATAGATATATGTAATTATGAATACCTCCCTAGTTAAGAGGGAGTGTTGAAGAATGTAACTAGGTTCGGTCTTCATAATTGTACTTGAGTGATAATAAAATGTATTTAGCAAAAGAAGGAAAAAGAATTTATTATTATTATTATTATGACTTATTAAAGAATGGATTTCATGCTTGGGTCATCATTTTATAAGTCAAAGTCCCCATTGAGGACTTCTAAGTTTTATATTGAATCATTAGAGTCATTGTCCATTTTATGAGACCCTTCTTAGGCTTTTGTATCATGTAAAAAGAATTATTATTGAGTCAAATAAGTCATTTAGGCCTCCTCTGCCAAGTCAACCTCAAGAAGATCAAGTCGGCCTCAAAACATGGTAATTCCACCTCACCAAAAGCCTATATATTGGAGCAACTCGACTTCATTTGGAACACTCTCTCATCAAGTTCAATTTGCAGTAAAAAGTGTTGTAAATTGGTTGTAGTAAAAGGTCCAAAGTTGTTGGAGAAGAAGGAAAGAGGTTAGAAGAAGGAAATCAAGTTTTTGGGTTACCTTTCTCTCACACATGCGAAGTTGTTGAGCTGAAGCTGGGACCGAAATTCTCTCTCTATTGCAGGATCGAAGTTCTAAATTTGGGGGTCAAGAATTCTGCTTCTGCTACAGCTACAGTAAACTGGATTGAAGTTTGTAGATGTTTTTGGGTTGAAGTTGCTGCATCAAGGTCAAATATGTGAAGTTGTTGCATCAAGGTCGAAGTTGTGAAGCTTTTGCATCAAGGTCGAAGATGTGAAGTGGTTGCATCAAAGTCGAAGCTGTGAAGCTTTTGCATCAAGGTCGAAGATGTGAAGTTGTTGCATCAAGGTCAAAGCTATGAAGTTGCATCAAAGTCGAAGTTCTAGATTGAAGTTGAACCTTGAAGGGCTGAAGCTTACAGGAAGGAAGGCCTAACTTGGTGGAGGAGGAAGGTCAGTTGGTGTAGGGTCTTGGTTGTCACACTATCATATAAATCTACTTAAGGAAGATTTCTTGACTGAGTTTTCCCCTAGATAGGGGTTTCTCCCTGGCTATCCACCTACATTTGGTGTCCCTGATCTTCATGTTTTGTATTTGATAATTACTTGATGAAACAAAGATAAAAGTAGAACATAAGAAAGTTAATAAGAACACAAGAATATCACAAGTAATTATCATCATAAGAAAATATTTCTGCCTTTCTAATTTTTCAACAATTTAAAGATCAGTGTTAGCAATCTGTTATTGTGCTTGTCAGTATTGTGTTTAATATCATCCATTATTCTTCATTGTCTTATGATCTAAATGGTAACGGCTTCTTGTGCCTAATTGTTAAATCAAATTATCATAAGAAGAATTAAATAAGATTTTATTGTCACATTGATAAGCTATAATAAACTTGATGTAATTGGAATTGCTAATTGTGCTTCATTGGAATTATTTATCTTTCTTCATTGAGATAGTCTTTCAATTGTTCTCTAAGTACTTCATTGGAATTATTTATCTTGCTTCATTGAGATAGTCTTTCAATTGTTCTCTAAGTACTTCATTAGAATTATTTATCTTGCTTCATTGAGATAGTCTTTCAATTGTTCCCTAAGTACTTGATTTAAATGCTCTTGTCATCTTGTGTTGAATAAGCATCTTTGGTTTTCAAGTAATCTAATCTTGTTGAAGTACTTAACACATTTTATAATCTCATTGAAGCAATCACTCACATCTTGCACTTTCAGTCTAGGCTTAGCAGTGCATTTCTAAAATATACCTCCAAATGTAAGCTTGGTTGTAACAAGATAGGACCACCTTCTTCAAACAATTCGAGGACTCAAGACCCTCATTCGCAATTAACATAGGTGACCTTGCAGTTCTCTTGCGGGAAATTCCTTGTAGGAAGGGAGCCACCTAGGTGGTTGGAAGTCCTAGGTAGGTATCGTTGATGAGGCATTAGCCTCCTTCCCCAACACTTCTCTCTACAACTTGCGTTTGTGACTAGTTCCAAAAGAATTGAGAAAAAGGATTTACTTAAATAGGACATATAATTAAAATCTACCAGGAGCTTTCATCTCACATATATTTAGGTCTTGCATTTCACCTAGGGTAGAATTTGCATGCCGCAACAACTATTCATCTGACACCTTGGAATTCTAATTCATATTGAGCAAGTAATTAATCTCCTAAGACATTGGTTTCCAACTTATAATCTTAAGGAATCTAGTCAAATTGTGCTTAATTATCATACTTGCCTCTTAATTTCAACGATGTTGCTAGGTATTCAGTTGTGTCTCCTTGACTTATCAGTTTCCAAAAAGTTGTTCATCATCTCAACCATAGGACTACCCCCCTTAGCCTGTATTCAGGATACAACTTGAACAGAGAGGACAAGGATCAGAGTGATAGCCCCTACCCTAAGTGTTCTTGCATTCTGGTGTACAATTCGAGCGACAACACCACCCAAGGAGGATCTTTTTTGAACTTATTTCCTGGAGGAACATGCTCAAAGCAGATGGGCATAGTGTTGGACACAGATTGTCATTGATGTCAATATGGCAATATTCAAGGAAGGAGACAGAGCCAAAGAAGAGAAGCACACAGAGACATCGGAGCCAAGAGGAGCCAAGAGGAGCAAAGGTGGTTAAGCATTGTATGAAGTTGCTGGTGAACGTTGGTGAAGGCTACTGCAGCTGTTGAACACTGTTGAAAAAGTTGGAGAAAAGTTGTTGAAACACCAATTTCTCCATTGCTGAAACACCAATATTTGGAGAAAAGTTGTTGAAACACCAATTTCTCCATTGCTGAAACACCGATACTTGTAAAAAAGTTGCTAAAACACCAATTTCAGCGTTGCTGAAACACCATTTTCGGCGTTGCTGAAACACCAATTTCTCCACGACGACATTATATTTTCAGCACATCAATCGAAGGTAAACATGAGGAAGCTAAAGCGAATGGAGGAGGGAAGCCAAAAGGTCGAGTGAGTCTTAAGGAAGCCGAAGCTCAAGCGAGCGAGGAGGAAGCCAAAGAGCCATTGAGTAAGCAGAAACGAATGGGCAAAGGCATGAGAATGTATAAAATAGCAAAAACAGAGAATTGTTGTTGCTGTTAGTGTGGTGAAGAACCAGAGTGTGAGGTAGTAGAAGCAACAGAGGCTGTAGAGGCAGTAGAAGCAGCAGAGGTAGGAGAGCAGGAGTGAGACAACCTCAGTTGAATAGTGTGCAGAAGCATACCTGTTTATACCAAGGTTGGGTTGAAGCCCAAGAGGTTGGAGCCTCATAACTGAACTGGACTGAAGTCATTGGGGGTAGGTGCTCCTAAGTGCAGAACCAATGCAAAATAGAGTTGGTGCTCTGGAGGTTGGTGCCTCACTGAAGTCCAAGTTGGAGCTTGGCAACTATTCACAATCATATTTATACTTATATTGTATTTATTTCATTGCATTGTTTTGAGTTTTAATAAAAGCATTAATTTCAGCTATTGATTTCTGTGTTCTGTGTATACATACACATATCTATATATGTTGTTGGCAATCACTAGAACAATTAAAAATAATAATAATAATAAGAAATACTGATTCACCCCTCTCAGTATTTCCAACAATTGGTATCAGAGCAGGCTTCTTCATACTAGCCTAACAGCTTGAAGAAGGATCCGCAACCATGATGAGAAATCACGAAGCATCAGGAAGACCTCCTTTGTTCAATGGCACTAACTTTGGTTTCTGGAAGAAAAGAATGACCTACTACTTAATGTCCCTTGGACTCGAAGTCTGGCATTTTGTTCAAAATGAATACAAAACAACTACCACTCTTCCAACAGACCAAGACGAGAGGAAAGCCTACATCAAATGCAAAGGCCATGAACTCCATCACTAGTGGAATCACTGATTCTGAGTTTACAGAAATCATGCACTGTACATCTGCCAAAGAAATGTGGGAGAAGCTAGTTAGCTTGTACGATGGAGACTCAAAAGTAAAAAAAGGCAAAGCTTCAAACTCACCGAAGACAATTTGAAAGTTTGAGGATGGAAGATGAAGAAGATATTGCAGCATACCTCCTCCGAGTAGGTGAAGTGGTAAATTCCCTGAAAGGATTGGACGAAAAACTTGAAGAAAGTACCATTGTTCAAAAGGTATTAAGGTCTCTTCCAAACAAATTTGACTCCAAAATAAGCGAAGCGCTATAGAAGAAGCAAAGGATCTAGATACCCTCAAAATGGATGAATTCCATGGAATTCTCACTACCTATGAAATGAGGAAAGGTGGCCCAAGCTCCAAAGATGCAGCATTCAAGGCGTCAAAGTCAAAGAAGGGGAAAGAAAGAAATGACTGTAGTGATGAGTCTGATGTGGAATCCGAATTGGCTCAATTTGTACAAAAGCTGAAGAGAGGATCTAAGCTTAAAGGAAAGTATCCTCTTATCTGTTTTAAATGTGGTAAAATAGGTCATTATGCAGCAAAATGTCTTCATAAACATGACAGTGATGATGAAGGAAATTCTAAAAGAATGGCACATAAAAAGAAAGAGTTCAATAAGAAGAACTTCTTCTCCAAGCAAGATGAGTCTGATGAGGATGAGTTTATGGTCATCAAAAAGAAATCAGATGAGGAAAGTGATCATGATGAAAGCCAAGAAGCATTATTCATGGCACTCGCAGATGATGATGACTCAGGGCTGGAAGGAAATGTAGATGAACTGTTAATAAGCGCCATTGAAGAAAATGAGAAACTACGGAACAAAATCATTTCTCTCAAAGTGGAAAACGAGGAAATAGGAAGGAGAGAAGATCTCTTGGAAGCAAAGCTTAAAGAAAAAGAAGAGACTTGTGAAGAACGCGAGGCCGAAATAGTGTCTCTGAGAAAGGAGTTGGAGCAAATTAAAAAGGGCTTAAAAGCTCTCAAATACTTGAGACTCTTCTGAAAAATCAAAAACCTCAACATGACAAGTCTGGAATAGGTTTCAAAGGAGAACCCTCAAGCACTAAGAATAGTGTGAAAAGCTATGCCAATGCACTTTCCTGCAATCCAAAAGATGAAAAAAATATGTTATCAAAAGTGCATCCCAGACCCCAAGGATGAAGAGAGAATTACTCCAAAGAAGAATGTGGAGTCGAATCATGGACACTACAGCAAATACAAAATTGTACTCCACCAAGGGCCCATCGCAAATCCGAAGAACGAGGGAGGAGTAATTCCCAGGATGGAAATCGACTCAAATCGTGGTTGCTTCAACAAGTACAAAACCATCTTTCTTGGACACTGCTTTCATTGCAAAAACTTCGGTCATCAAGCCAGACATTGTATGGCTCGCAGAAGTGAAAAGACAAATCTAAAGGACCGAATAATCAACTCATATGCCCCCAAAAGGCAGGGACAAATCAAAACGTTCAATCCATTTCATCCTTTGACCAAATTTGATCTGATTTGCTCTTTCTGCTACAATAATGGACACTATGAACAAGCCTGCCCACTCAAAGGAAGAAAGACGAGTAGTAAGAACCCCAACATGGACAAATGCGGCCTGGCTCTATATGCTCAAAATAATGAAAACCAGTGGTTTGTAGATAGTGGGTGCTCCAGACACATGACAGGAAACACAAGGAAGTTTGTCTCACTAAGCAAAAAGGAAGGGAATGTGTCCTTTGGAAGTGGATCAAGCAGAATTGCAGGAAAAGGAACAGCTACTCTGATCAATGGAAAAGGAAAAGCTCAAGATGCTCTACTAGTTGACGGACTCAAACACAACCTCCTGAGTGTCAGCCAAATCTGTGATCAAGGACATAAGGTTGTTTTCAGCACCAAAGACTGTGAAATAAGGAACTCTGCCTTAGGGAAACTTGTGGCAAAAGGGGTGAGAACACCAGACAACATTTACATACTGAACAAGATTCAAGAAAATAAATGCTACGTAAGTCAGACAGATGAGAGTTGGCTATGGCACAAGCGACTTGGACATACAAGCTTCGAAAATCTGATCAATATCAGCAAGATCAAAGCTGTACGAGACATCCCAAAGCTATTCAAACCAAATCATGGAGTATGTGGTCCTTGTCAACATGGACCAGAACCAGCCACAAGACAAAGGAACACTATACATCGAAGCCCTTGAAGATCATCCATGCTGATGTGTGTGGGCCAACTAGAAATCAAGCACTCCAAGGAGAAAGGTACTTTGTGTTATTTGTTGATGATTATACTAGAATGATGTGGATATATTTCATAAATTATAAATCTGAAACTTTTGAGTGTTTTAAGAATCTAAAAGCCCTTGTAGAAAATGAAAAAGATTCAAAAATTAAGTGCCTCAAAACAGACAGAGGAGGAGAATTCACATCAAATGAGTTTAGTGAGTTCTGTAACATTCATGGAATTAAAAGAGAATTCTCGGCTGCCAGAACACCTCAGCAAAATGGGGTAGTTGAAAGAAGAAACCGAACAGTCCAAGAAATGGCAAGAACTATGCTATTAGCAGCAGACTTACAGCCTAGATTATGGAGAGAAGCAGTAGGGACAGCTGTCTATACACTGAATCGAACTCAATTAAGACCAATGTGAAAAAACTCCTTATGAGCTATGGAACGGAAGACCTTCTTCGATGAAGTATTTCAAGATTTTTGGAAGCAAGTGCTTCATAAAAATAAATGATGGTTCACCAAGAAAGTTTGATTCTCGGGTTGATGAAGGGATATTTCTTGGATACTCTACACGGAGCAAGGCTTACAAGTGCTACAATTATCGACTGAAGAAAACAGTGGAAAGCATTGATGTAAAGGTTGATGAAGAACTTACAGTAAAGGAAATTGAAGAACATGAAGATGACTTGCTCCTTGAAGAAGAAGAACCTAAAGAAGAAGAGATGGATGAGGAAGAAGAAGAAGAGAAAAAAGAACCACCTCATACCCCTTCAAAGATGAAGTATGTCGAAAGATATCATCCAGAAGAACAGATCATTGGCGATAGAGATGAAGGTGTGCAGACCCGAAGAAGGATAACAACCTCACCCAAGAGAAAAGTCATTGCTCTCCTATCTATGATAGAACCAGAAACATTTGCAGAAGCAAGTAAGGATCCTCATTAGGTAAAAGCCATGGAAGAAGAAATGTCCCAAATTGAGAAGAACAAGACATGGGCGTTGGTACCTCGTCCAAAGGACAAAAACATAATAGGAACCAAATGGGTGTTCAAAAATAAAATGAATCAGGAAGGACAGGTTATCAGAAACAAGGCAACACTTGTCTGCAAAGGCTATTCAAAAATTGAAGGAATTGACTTTGAAGAGACATTTGCACCAGTGGCCCGTATGGAAGCTATCAGGATGTTCTTAGCATTTGCTTGCTCAAGAGGATTCAAAATCTATCAAATGGATGTGAAATCAGCATTTCTAAATGGGGAACTCAAAGAGGAAGTCTACATGGAGCAGCCAGAAGGTTTTGATCTGACAGCAAGAAAGGACCTAGTCTGTAAGTTGAAAAAGGCTTTCGTTCCCCATTTAGAAATGCTGATTTCAGATCCATTTGATAGATTTTGAATCCTCTTGAGCGAGCAAATGCTAAGAACATCCTGATAGCTTCCATACGGGCCACTGGTGCAAATGTCTCTTCAAAGTCAATTCCTTCAATTTTTGAATAGCCTTTGCAGACAAGTGTTGCCTTGTTTCTGATAACCTGTCCTTCCTGATTCATTTTATTTTTGAACACCCATTTGGTTCCTATTATGTTTTTGTCCTTTGGACGAGGTACCAACACCCATGTCTTGTTCTTCTCAATTTGGGACATTTCTTCTTCCATGGCTTTTACCTAATGAGGATCCTTACTTGCTTCTGCAAATGTTTCTGGTTCTATCATAGATAGGAGAGCAATGACTTTTCTCTTGGGTGAGGTTGTTATCCTTCTTCGGGTTTGCACACCTTCATCTCTATCGCCAATGATTTGTTCTTCTGGATGATATCTTTCGACATACTTCATCTTTGAAGGGGTATGAGGTGGTTCTTTTTTCTCTTCTTCTTCTTCCTCATCCATCTCTTCTTCTTTAGGTTCTTCTTCTTCAAGGAGAAAGTCATCTTCATGTTCTTCAATTTCCTTTACTGGAAGTTCTTCATCAACCTTTACATCAATGCTTTCCACTGTTTTCTTCAGTCGATAATTGTAGCACTTGTAAGCCTTGCTCCGTGTAGAGTATCCAAGAAATATCCCTCATCAACCCGAGAATCAAACTTTCTTGGTGAACCATCATTTATTTTTATGAAGCACTTGCTTCCAAAAATCTGAAATACTTCACCGAAGCAGTTCTTCCGTTCCATAGCTCATAAGGAGTTTTTTTCACAATTTGGCTTGATCCATGACTTTTGGACCCTTCTAACACAGTTTTATATTAATTCACATTAATATTTTATTTTCCCTAAGTTTAGAGTTAGGGACTCCATTAAAAATATTAATTATTTTAATATCTCCCAAACTATTTAGAATGTGCCCGAACCATTGTTGGGTATTGGAGATCTCATGTGCTTTAGCCTCTCCCCAATTTTCGTGCCTAGAGCACATCCGATGCTACCCCAAATCAACATAGATGATCAAATCATCATATATTAATGGTTTCCACTTCTCAGAAATCCAAGAATGAAGGTCAACGAGTCATGGCCACATACCATTGAACTTGCAAATCAATCTAGCTTTAGAAAACAAATTATCCTCACATAGAGCCTCGACCACTAGTGGAACCTCAATCACAAGAGCTTTAAAAACAAGAATCCCAGAGGAGAGGGACCCAGCAACAGGGTTCAAAAAATCACGAATAGGTGAAGAGGACGACCCCAAAAGGAGACTATGGGAAGCGGATTTCACAATGTCACAGAAAGTTATAGGAGACATCACCAGACGAGAGCCCTCCTAGTTAGGGAGGGGATGACACTAATTACACCAGGCACTGGAATAGAGGGCAAAGTTCAGCCAGTCAACAATGAAGCGCCACTAGAGATAGTATTCAAATTCAAGCCCACCACTGAGAACAGAGGCAGAACACAGGAAGAAGCACAACTCTTAGAATCAAGGGAGCCTGAAGCTAGATGTGATCCCATCACCCAAAAAGACTAAGACGTCTTTTTGGCCTCCGAGGATGCCATTTTGAAAGGAGAGGATGATGCAGTGGCCGAAACAAAGAGAGACGAGAAACCCACCACATAGAACATTGAAGCCTAAACTGCAACAGAGGAGCAATCTAAGGGTGGGACACCCATCAGATGTGTTTGCAATATTGGTGAAGCAACGTCTAGCTAGGGCAGAACCCTACTCGCCACAACATAGTAACGCACAAAAGCCATTTTCCCTACCCTAGGGAGATTTTTATCAAGTCAAATTTACTCAAAATACTAAAGGATAATTCTTACCCAAGTTGAATTTGCTAAGATTATGCTCAAGGATAATTTTATCTCCCAACAAATCAGAAATACTTTAGTTAAACTCAAGCATGTGCCACTTCACTGAGCATTTTCGTCTAGTTCATTTCAGTTAGATGGCAAGTTGACTCGACCTCAATGACTCAATTCACATTAATTTCCTTTTTTGAGGAATTTGACTTTCCATTCTTCCTAACTCACATTGGGGGAATTAGAAAAGGGAGAGGGTTATAAATATAGGTGGAGGCTATGGTTTCAAATTGAATTGTCTTCAAAGGCAACATCATTACTATCTTTCTCTCTTGTCTCCGTTAATCTTTCTCTCTTCTAGTCTCTACTTTATTGCATCTAAGTATCATTGTCATCAATTCTCTAATAGTCATGTTGGTGCAGCCAACCTCTTGGCCTTTGCAGAATAAAGCTTGATTTTAATCTATACTATCTCTTTGGGTTATTCGATGTCTTAATGTTTATCTTATGCAATATTGTAAAAGAAATTGAGTCATTTTCATTCATTAAATCTGCCATTTAAATGTTCTTTCTATCTACTATATTTTTTGTTTAAAAAGCTGAAGCTAGAGATTATCCCACCTTCTGAAACACAAAAATTTTATAAACTAGTTTGGCCACTAAATTGCTGGTCAAACAAAAATTGCATTTCTGCTTTTCAATGTTTATTTACATATTTTTAGCTGAAGATAGTACATGCTAAACTTGGCACAGCCTACCGAGGTTTGAAAGCACTAGTCTGAACAAAGAGGCAGATTTGCAAGTGACACTTAGGGCAAATTTTCCTATGTGTTGCACTGAATTTTCTTATCCTAGATTCATCAGATAATTCTATTTTTGAAGGGGTAAAAAAAATGTGCTACCAGCCCTAAATCAAATGTTCTAAAAATTCTAGAACAATAGTGACTTAGATTGGGATTTAATCTTGATTCTTAACTGTATATCTCAAAATTGAATTAGGTGGTAGCTAAGATTGACAAGATTAGTTGCTGGTATTGAGAAGATTAGTTATCTTCTCTCAAAGCATAAATAAGACAACATATGAGAGGTCAATCTCACATATGAGAAAATAGAAAAAGCACTGGAAGAGGGTGGAGTGCATTCAAGGATGAAAAGAGGAGCAGATTACTCAAGCGACCAACAAGTACAGCAAGCCATATAGGCCATACTTCTATTGTAGCAATCAATTCTTCGTGCAGAAGCCATGTACCCTAAGATCTGATCATATGCCCTTAAATCTGGCTGTACACTATTGTTTTAGGTGACTTTATTGACAATCCAACAATTGGTTCTGTTGTCGCACAGATTGTCACGACAACGCTCAGACCGGGGGGCTGTCACCCTGATCCTCGATCTCTCCGTTTAAGACGTATCCCGAGGCTAAGAGGGGTAGACCCTATGGGATGAATGAAGACCAACTGTGGACCAGTTGGGTTGGGAGACACAACAAGAGGAAACAAGCACTTGATTTTATAAGTTAATGTACCAGTGCCTTAAGGAGCTAATGATTAAATGATTATTTATTAAATATTGTAGAAATATGAACCTTCTAAAACAATCATTTATCATCAAATATCCCAAGCGATACAAGCTATTCAATAAACTCCACGCTTTAATAATGATCGAACAATTAAATTTTAAAAAGATTAAATGCTTTAAGCGACCACAAAATTTAAATTCTGACCAGCTACCACTTTCATATAGCCAACTTGTAAATAAACATTTAAGTGCATTTAGCTATAGAAAAATACCACAAAAAGACACCAAAATGATTTTTCAATTTTTAGCTGAGCTTTTTCAAAAAAAATAATTTTTATACATTTTTATATAATTCTAAGCTAAAAAATCAAAATAGAACAAATTAAAATCTAATCTAAAACCATAAAGGAAATTTTTATATTTTACAATTAAAAATCAGAATAAAGCCTAAATCAATTCTAAACTAAAATTCTAAAAATGAAAAGGAAACTTTTAATTTTTTTTAAACGATTTATGATTTTTTTTTATATTTATATTTTTTATGATTTATTTTTAAAATCTAACTTTAAACAAAATTAAATCTAAACTAAAATCTATCTAAAAAATACTTAAATCAAATCTAGGAAAACTTTATTTTTCTTATTATAATCAAAATAAACAAAAAGCACCAAACCCAAAAATGAAAACGAAACTAAAACTAAAACCTAAAATAACTTCTTTCTTTTTTTTAATTTTTATTATTATTTTATTTTTTCATTTTTTTAATGTCAAAAACTAAATAAATCTACACCCTAAATAAAATTAAAATCTAATAAACAAAAAGAAACTCTTTATGCTTTTTATAATGTTATGATTTTTTTTTAATTGAAAAAACTAAACAAAATCAAACAAATCTAAAATTAAAACTAAAATTTAAAATCTAATTATTAAACTAATCTAACTCTACACTAACATATATACGTGGGCTAAAACAATCTAATCTAAAAAAAATAAATCAATCTAATTCAAAACCTAAAACTTAATCGAATTTTCCTTTTTTATTATATAGAGTTCTAACTTCTAAAATTCAAATAAAATATTTAAACTAAAATCTATATAAAAAATTTAAATCTGAAAAATATTAACCCTAAGTTAAATCATGAAACGCATTTAAAAAAAATCAAAATACTTGAGTTCTTGTGAGCTGCGTGAACAGGTTCTGGACAGCAGGAAGAAAAGACGTAGGGAGAAGCTAACCAAGGCAGCGGATCAAGCTGCAGATGGATTTTACGCAGGTTAAGGAAAAAACGCAAGGAGAAAGGCAGCTCAATGGTGGATAGAGGCTGCTTATGGAGCAAGGAAAACGCATCTAAGGGTTTTGGTTGAGCAGCGAGGGTGTTGCAAGTTGATGGATCGAGGGATTTGCTGAGCAGTGTGGCAGCGTGGAGCTGGAACGAATACGCAGAGGAAAAAGGGACGTGAGGGAAATGAGTTGCGTGGAAGATAGAGGCTGCGAGGTTTGAGGGAGATATTGCTTAGGCGTGGAGAGAGTTTGCACTGCTAGCAACGTGGGGAGATATAGGAAAAACGTAGGGGAATGAAGTAGCTTGAAGATGGCTCGACGCAGGTTGAGAGTGAGGCAGAGCAAGACTGCGTGGATTTGATTGCAGCAAAGCATCAAGAGTTTTTACACAGTTTGCCCAGAATTTTAATAAAAATGAAACCCCATGATGTAGACAGCATAAAAAATTTTTGAAAACTTTTGTCAAAATGAAATCCCAGGCAACAAACAGATAACCTGGAAAAACCCTCGAATTTCTTCAGAGAAAACCTGCAAATTCTCCAATAAATTTTAAATTGCCCTTCATTCAAATTTGTCTAATGAAAACCCCGAAAAAAATTTAAGATCTGTACCTGCAATCTGCAAAAAAAAAAACGAAAAACCAGAAACAAAAATGTGCCAAAAACAAAACTGAAAACCCTAAAACCAGCTAAAAATTTACAAAATTTACAGATTTTCGACTCTTAAGTAGTCAGATTTGTCGTTATGCCACAATAATATTTTCAGAATTTTAAACTTAATGTGAGATACTTCAGAAAACCCTTCTTGCATTCATAAGAAAAATTCAAATGATAAGCCCAAAATTAAAATTGGCTGGGCTCTTTCAGAAAACAGAATCCGGGAATTGGCTAGTTCAGCCGAGAACTTCCCCGAATGCCCTATAAAACTCAAAACTAAGATTTCCTGCACAGCGTAAAATCAACCATTAACATAGAGGGAGAAAACAATAGTGAAATCCAAATCAAGTGGAGATACCTGCCATTGTATTTTAGAATCTAAACTATCATTCAAACCCCAAAGATCAGACAAAATACCTATGCCTAAATCAATCTTCATCAAGCTATTATCAATGGCTGAAAATAAAATTATGTAGAAAAATAGATCATCTTATAGTATTTCCAAAAGAGTAACACCAACAAGATTTTTAACCCCAAAGTCTTTCTTTATTGCACAAAAAAAGACTACAAGAGAGCTTTCTTTAGCACCAAACTCTCAAATCCAATCTAATCTCAAATGACCCCCTAGCACCCTATTTAAAGAAAAAATTCCCAACGGCTAGTTCGAGTGATCCATGTCAAACTGATCTCGACCGTCAATGAGGATCAAGATTTCTTTTAATCTCATCCGTCGAATTTTTAAATGCATTTTTAATATATTAAACAATTAAAATTCTGCATTTATTTACTCAAAAATTTGACTTGTTATTATTTTATTTTATTTTTCAAAATTTTATTTATTTTTAAATTTTATTTTATTTTATTTTTATTTTTTTAATTTATTATTTTTTTAAATTTTATTTTTTATTGTTTTTATTTTTATTTTTAAATAGATCCTCGAACTTAGCCTTTGGAAAAATTACCTAGGACCTAGGACTTAGGACTTATGACTTATGAGGGGATTAAAACATTTTCTAACCCTCAAGACATTTTACATCATGACTTTTACAATTTTACATCTCAAGGGAGAAAACCCATTTGACATCGACTCTCATGGACCACCCAGTTCTGCGACCAAATATAATCTAGCAGATCAACACACTAGGATTCCCCTAAGATTCTAATGACAAAATTCATTCCGGCTTTGGGGTTAGGCTAAAAGAAAACTCTGCCGATCATGGATCGGTGAGACAAAAAGCCTTCCGAAACATAGATTATCACTAGAAAATTATGTCCACCTAAGCAATTTACATACATGACTCAACTCTGCTAAGATTATTTACAATTCACACATGCAGAATGGGTTTACAACATAACATGATGAGGTCGACGATGACTGTCGAATGGCACGGACATGTCAATTAAGCGCTATTCCTTTTACGAAAAAAGGGGGTGTACTGCTATGAGAAGTTGACACGTAGTGGTCAACAGGTTCAAAGCAGGCTGCAGAAATCACTTTGCAAGCTTTGATCAAAGGAACCAAAAGCTGATTTGAAGGAGAAATCCCTGTTTATGTGTTTATTTCCTCCACTTTTTGATTGATGCAATGTTCAGAAATTTAATATTCTGCAGTTAAATAGTTTTGTTTTTGAATTATTTGATAAGACAACATAAGAACACGAGTCACCTAGGCTTGAAAAATTTACCTGTTCAACACTTACAATATAATATCATGTGATGTTCTCAACCATTGCCAACTCATCAATGAGGAATTATGGAAAAGCAATTCCAGTCAAAACAAAGACATAACTTTTGTATCCTTTGACGAAAAAGCAGTTGCAAAGGGGAAAGCAATACAATAAACATAAATAAATAAATAAATAACTCATACAATAAATGAAAGGATAGAGATTTTAGAGGGAAGGTCTTTATGCTGCTTTCACTTCCGTGTAGAATGGCAAGTTGCAATGTATGGATGGGATCTTCCTTGTGACTTCTACAAAGCCTGTGGGATATCAATGTTGTTGGTTTTTGTTGCTTAGCTTCTGTATCATTCGCCTCAAGTACACTCTCACAGTTTCTTAATTAGGAACTGATCAAGCTTTATTCCCAAGAATGCACCTAGAAGCTTTAATCAGGGTTAGCCAAAGTGTTGGCCTTCGAGATCAATTCAGTTGCTCAATATATGGTGCACAATGAGCAAACTTCTTTTGTTCATGGGAGATTCATCCTTGACACCATGGTTTCAGCAAATAAGGCTATGGACTGAGCCTGAGAGACTGTCCAGCAGTCCCTTGTTTTAAGGATTGACTTTGACAAAAATTATGACTGGGTGGCCTGGTCTTAGGAGATGCTGACTTGTCTGGGTTTTACACCAATGCTTCAGCCTTTGTCTCAGCCAATAATGCTTTGTCAACAATGTCGTTCGATTTGATTGTAAACTATGGTATGATTATTTTTGCAATCTATAGACCATTTAGAACCTCAATGTTAAAGTATTTTGGTTCAATTATATATTGCACTTATCGCCATTTCATTATGTCCGCCCTTACAATACTATATACATGAGAAAATTTTGCATATTTGGTGTCCAATAGTATTGATTTACATGGATGCAAGAAGATTTTTTTAATCAAAATTTGAAAATTTTATGCATTTTTTAGATCGACCAGTTTTGTGTCCAACCTTTTTTTACTGATTCTGGTTCTGTTTTAGTTTTTGGGTTCAACCGGTTTAGTCCTAATAAAATTGCTAGAAACAAATATCCTTGTGTTTTAAGGATAGTGTGTACAAAAGACTTGCAATGCATCTTAGTTTGGTGTTAAAGAGAGATATGTCAGTCAATTTTCGGTGCTTACGTTTGTGATTATGTGAAACATAGTGATAAAAAATACATGCAAGCAGTAACCTAGGGTTCAGAATCCAGATAGATGTACCTTACCATCTACTGCAATATCCTGCAAACAAAAAACAATGAAATGTGAATAATGTTGAATTGCTCTTGGGAATATGAATAAAATACCTTCGTAAGTATTTTATGTGAATATCTAGAGTTGATGTGCTCAAAAAATTTAAGAATCACACATTCCATATCAGAACTCAAGAATATAATTATAACAACATAGAGTGTGCACAATACGAATAAAGAACTTTACATACTTGTGTGGCAACAAGAAGAACAAATATGAAAACCAACTTTGAGATAGCTTTCACATTTGCAATCTCCAACTGCACATATGTCAGAACGGAATATCAAGTTGTTGATTTCATATATCACCTTCTCAAACACAACTTGAGAATGCATGACTTGAGATGGATGTAAGAAGCTAGGCAACCAATCCATAAGTGAATTTTAGATAGTCTCAAACAAGCTAGCGCTTTTATTATGTTTGTGTTTGAAATTAATAATGTCCAAGTAGGGTAAATTTTAACAAAAAAGAGCCTACTAAACATAGGGCTTACCCACTCATTAGCAGCTTCAGCAAACAATACCATGAGAAATCCTGAAGCCATTTGTATGGGTAATATCCTGTAATGAACCCGAACAATATTCTAATTATTATAGATTGAACTTACATGCACAATTGTCAATAAAATACCAAGAAGTGAGACAATCAAATAAAAAAATTAATTATTTTACCTTCAGTATGTAACTATAATTACAATATTATGTATTGTTTAGGACTTCAGACAATTGCTATGAACAAGCAAACACAAAATTGGCAGAACATTATTGTCAAGAAAATTTAACCATACTATGTGGATGATCAAAAAGTTTCCTAGAGCTTTACCCTCAACCTCCTAATTTGTTCACTATCACTTTAACCAATCTTTGTTGGAAGAGTCTTGTAATATTCCCTCTAATTAAAAATCTGCTAAGTGCATTCTGCAATTTTGCAATTTTGGGTGGACAATTTTTGGATGAAAACTTAGGAAAAATGGGTAAGAGTTAATTAATGTAATTTTGTGTGAAAGAGGAGACTCCAAACATTAGGCAAAGGGAAAATCAATGTCATAATGGAAAGTGGGGACCAACCCAAGAGGAAATTTGTACTCCTTGAGGGAAGTCGAATTGGAGGGAAGAAGGAAAGATGAAAGGTCGAATTGTGGAGCCCACAAGGAGAGAAGGGAAGCAGCAACTATAAATAGGAGAACAGGCCTCCATTTTGGGACTTTTGCCAAACTGAAAACTTAACCCTTGTTCGCTTGAGCTGCTTATCCAAGTCAACGTGTGCTGAAAAGCACAAGGGAATTTCCAACACTTCTTCGGTGAACCTCGGCTGTCACCCTAGGGGAGACTTTGCCACAATATACAGTTGCTTCAGGAGCCAATTTCAGGGATATTCGACCAGCTTGGGCATGCGGACTAGGCGAAGAACAGGAAGGTTGAATCACTTGGTGGAGCAGCTACCTTGCATGCAAAGTTTTGGGGAATTGGAGGTCTCTTTCCTGGGAATTTTGCTGGAGATTACAGGTTATTTGCAGGGGAGAATCTAAGGGAAAGTTGCAGGCTGAATTTCTGAATGCAGGGGCTGCGCAGAGGGTCAAGATCTGAGACTGAGCAAGCATTTTGGGGATGAGTTGTGGTGGAGTGAAGGCTGAGTAATTTGGTGCTGAATTCAGTGGAATTTCAGAGGGGAATTTTGGGAGTATTTTGGAGAAGTTTCAGAGCTATCTCACAATGTCATTTCCAGGGGTGCGAATAGCAAGCTGAAGAGGGAATTTACACTAATTGAAGGGTTCCAGCTTTGGTTGGAAGGAGGCCAAACCCATTATGGGTTTTGTGTGTTTGTTGATGTTGAAGAATGTAACTAGTGTTGGCCTTCATAATTGTATTCGAGTTATGATGTATTACATTTATCAAAAGAAAGAAAGAAAAAAATATTATTTAAATTGACTTATTAAAGCATGGATTTCATGTTTGGGTCAATTGGTTTTAGGTCATAGTCTCCATTGTAGGGTTTATTTTAAGTGTCCTTGTCCAAGTCATATTGTAAAGAACCCTTCTTGGGATTTATTTGTCAAAGAAGAAATTTATTTTATTATATTTTAGGTCTTCTAGGCCTCCTCCACCAAGTCGGCCTCAAGGAAGGACAGGTCGGCCTCAACAGGGGAATTCGACCTCACAAGAAGCCTATATATTGGAGCAACTCAACCTCATTTGTCACTCATCTCACACAAGTTCAAATTGCAAATGCTAGGAGCAGAAAAAGTGCGAAGTTCAAGAAGAAAGCTAGAATCAAAGTTTTTGGGTATCTCTCTCCCTCTTTCTCTCCCTCTCTCTCATTTTCAACAAAATTTTGAAGTTGCAACGAAGTTGGGAAACTGCATCAAAGCTATGAAGTTGCATCGAAGTTGTGAAGCTAGATCAAAGCTGTGAAGCTGCATCAAGGTCGAAGTTGTGAAGCTGCATTGAAGCTGTGAAACTGCATTGAAGTTGTGAAGTTGCATCAAGGTCGAAGGTGTAAAGCTACTAGGCTAGAGTTATTGAAACTGCATTGAAGCTGTGAAGTTGCATCAAGGTCGAAGGTGTGAAGCTGCTAGGTTGGAGCTACTAAAGTTGTTGGATCGAAACTACAGTCCTAAAGCTAGGTCAAAGTTCTGAAGCAGGGGGTTGAAATTCTAGGTTGAAGTTGCATTTAAGAAGCTGGCACTTGGTAATTTTGGAAGAGATATCTATCAAAAGGAAGAGTTGACTTGGTAGAGGAGGAAGGTCGTTTTGGTCTAGGGCCTTGGTCTATCTCATTTTGAATGACTAAAGGAAGATTTTGTGACTAGGTTTTTCCCTCTACAGGGGTTTTTCCATAGTCGTGCGCCTACATCTGGTGTCCTTGATCTTCATGTTTTGATTTTGGTAATTTCTTGATGAACTAAGATAAAAGAAGAACATAAGAAAGATTATAATAATAATCACAAGTAATTATCAATAAGAGAAAATCCTTCTGTCTTTTTTATTTTTTTAACATGGCATCAAAGCTAAGGTGAAGAAGGAAGAGAAAGGCAGCTTGAAGACCTACTATAAGGAGCGTAAGGAGTTTTAAGAAGTTGAATAAGGGTCATCAAGAAAAAGAATTATATAAGGAGATAAGTCTACTGTCTACAAGAACTATGACAAACTCAATGAAGGGAGAAAACAAACTAGAAAGAGCCTCCAACTATAGGGCCTAGAAAAAAAGGATAGGCCTTGTTGTCGCGCAGATTGACACGACAACGCTCAGACCGGGGGCTGTCACTCTGATCCCCGATCCCTCCGTTTAAGCCTGTCTCCCGTGGCTAAGGGGGGTAGACCCTGTGAGATGTTGAAGACCAACTGTCGCCCAGTTGGTTGGGAGACACGAGACACGATTTAATATAAGCACTAAAAATGATTTGATTAGTTAGCAGACCAGTGCCTTGATGATTACTTAACAGTATACAGTGATCATTTGAACAATGCAAGATACCCAGTAAACTCACGATGACCAAAATGACGCCCAGCAACTGAAGATTTAAAGAATGAATACTTCGAACCACCACGGGTCATAAACCATTAACTGGATACTGATTTCGTATCTCGACTTGAGGAATTCAAAACTCAGCGTGGAAGATAAAGCATGAAAACCACTGAATCTAGCAAAAATTAATTTCCACGAAAATTTTTTATATCTTCTGAGAAAATTAAAACAAAAGTCAAAATTTAATCCAAAAAAAACTAAACTTAGAATTTTTTATTTTTGTATTTTATATATATATATATATATATATATATTTTAAATGAAATAAAATCTAACCCTAAATGCTAAAGAAATTAAAATTTAAGAAAAATAACTCTAAACCTAAAACCCTAATAACCCAAAACCCTAAATGATTTTTTAATTTTTTAATTTTTATTTTATTTTTAATTTTTTATATTTTTCATATATTTTTTTTATTTTTTATTTTTTTATTTAAAACAAAATCTAAAAAATGAAAATAAAAATTAAAAAAATCTAAAAAATAAAAAATAAAACTAAAAAAATATAATCTAACTATAAAACCTAAACTATTGCATTTATATTAAAAAAGATCAAAAACTAAATAAATTTAAACTATGACCAAAAAATAAAACTGATTAAACGCCAAAACTGAAACTACGCATGTGCATATATATGAAATTTAAATAAAAAAACGATAAACCTATTGCATCGTTACCAATTCGAAGCTGTATTAAACATTACCTCCACATTACAGCTCCACGAAATTTGTTTGCAGGAGGGTCTGATGGCGGGCGATGGAAGAAGACGCAGCTAAAGACTGAACGATGGCGGTGAACAGGTTTACCTGAAAACAGAATGACAGCGGAAAACCTAAGCCGCTCAATCCCTCACGCACCTGGTTGTATAAGATGCCGATGCCTGCGTGAAAGATTTTAAAGACTGAAGCAATCCGCACAGTGCTACCCACAGCAGAAAACGACCTCCAGATAAATGTGAACGCTTCTTTAAAAAGGGACTAGCAACTTCTGAAATCACGCTAATGCATACAGTTTCAAGAATGATTTGTGATTGCAGGGTTATGCAGACGGGCTCGAGGGTTTGACGGCGATGGAAGGACGCAGCTAGCAAAGGGTTTGGATAACAGCGTTTTTGTTATATTTTGTGTGCGAGTGCAGCAGATATTTGATGGGCAGAAAAATACAATGTTGGAGCTTTTGCAGTGTGTGGGCAAAGTAGAGTAAATCACAATTTTGCATGGATGCCCAGGACAAGGGTTGCAGAAGAAAGGAATCCCCAGGCAGTGGACATAATAAGAAAATTGCTGCCAAATAAAACCCTCGGATTGGAGATTGTACTTTGAATAAACCTTTCAGAAATTGCTAGGAAGCCCTGCAAATCTGCAAAAGAAAAGCATCCGACAAATGTATGCAAATATTTAAAAGAAACCCTGCAAAACTATCAAAAAAATTTAAAATTTTGGCTCTACAAAGCCAGATTTGTCAGTTGTCACCCAAAATATTTTAGAAAAACTTCAGATTTACAAATAAAATGTTTTTCAGAAAACTCTCAAGAAATAACACAAACTAAATGATTAACCCAGGGCCAAAATCAGTTGGGCTCTGCAAAGAAGGGCCGGTGGGAGTTGGCTGGTTCAGCCTAGAACTTCCCCAAACATCCACCAATATTCTCAGTAAAGGTTTTCCTGCACAGCTTCAGCAACCATCAGCAAAGAGAGAAAGAATGCTGCTAGATCTCATAAAATAATGGAGATACCTGCCATTATCTCAGAAACCCTAACAACGCTCAAACCCTAGTACATGAACAAGATACATGTGCTCACCATACTCAAAAAAAAAGCTATCATTAATGGCTGAAAAATGAAATATGCAGAAAATTAAACATCTCACAACACTTCCAGAGAGTAACACCAGCCAGATTTGGACCCCAAAGTCTTCTTTTATTAACCAGAAAAAGTTTACAAGAGAGCTTCTTCAGTCTTAGACACACAGATCAGATGATCTGAAATGACCTCCTAAAACCCTATATAAAGGAAATGATCCCAACGGCTAGTTCGAGTGATCCATGTTGAAATGATCTCGACCGTTGACGAGGATCAAGACATCTCTTGATCCCATCCGTCGATTTAAAAATATTATTATTTTATTATTTTTAAAATTATTTTTTTTTAAACTTTTGATTATTTTATTATTATTATTATTATTATTATTTTTTTTTAAATTTTTATTTATTTATTTAATTTTTTTATTTTATTATTTTATTATTATTTTTATTCATTTTTTTATTTCTTAATTCATTTTAAAATGGATCATCGAACTAAGACCTTGGAAACATCACCTAGGATCTAGGACTTAGGACTCATGAGGGGATTTAAAACATTTTTCGACCCTCAGGATACATTACATCATGACTTTAACCATTTACATCTCAAGGGAGAAAAACCCCTTTAACATAGACCCTCACAAAACACCCAGTTCTGCGACACAACTATAATCTAGCAGATCAACACACTAGGATTCTCTAAGATTCCGATGACAAAATCTATCCCGGCTTTGGGGTCAGGTTTGAAGGAAAACTCTGCCGATCCGAGGATCGGTGAGACGAAAAACCTTCCGGGACATAGATTATCATAGGAAAGCTAGGTCCACCTAGGCAATTTACAACACGACTCACATCTGCTAGGATTATTTACAATTAATACATGCAGACTGGGTTTACGATCAGATTGATCAAGCTGCTGCTGACTGCAGGATGGCACGGATACGCTGATCAGGTGCTGCCCCTTTTTGCGAAGAAACAGGGGGTGTACTGCATGGGTAGTTGACCGGTAGAGGTCAACAGGCCTCATTCTTGAAAAGAACAAAGTTTTGGATCTCGTTAAAGGAAAAGTTAAGAAGCCTATTGATGAATCAAGTGATGCAAAGAAAGCAAAGTTTAGAGAAATTGAAATCGTGGCTATGAACCTAATAGTGGATGGAGTTAAGGATAACCTAATTCTATACATATCCAACATAAATTCCACTCAAGAAATGTATGAGGCTCTCTCCAAGTTATTCACAATCAAGAACATTGGTCAAATAGAAAGCCTCAAGAATGAACTAAGAACTGTTAACATGACAAATGATGATACTGTTTCATCATATTTTATAAGGATATCCAGAATCAAAGATGAACTCTGTTGACCGCTGCGTGTCAACTACCCATAGTAGTACACCCCCTTTTTCGCAAAAAGGGGCAGCGCTTGATCGAGATGTTCGTGCCATTCAGCAGTCATCGTCATTCTCCTGATCTTATTAAAGTTGTAAACCCAGTCTGCATTTTGATGTAAATAATCTTAGCAGAGCTGAGTCATGTATGTAAATTGCCTAGGTGGACCTAATTTTCTAGTGGTAATCTTCATTCCGGAAGGTTTTTCGTCTCACTGATCCATGATCGGCAGAGTTTTCCTTCAACCTGACCCCAAAGCCGAAATAAATTTTATCATTAGAGTCTTAGGAGAATCCTAGTGTGTTAATCTGCTAGATTATGTTTGGTCGCAGAACTGGGTGGTCTATGAGGGTCTGTCAAAGGGCTTTTCCAATTGAAGATGTAAAAATTGTAAAAGTCATGATGTAAAGTGTCTTGAGGGTTAGGAAAAATGTTAATCCCCTCATGCGTCTTAAGTCCTAGGTCCTAGGGAAATTTTTCCAAAGGATATGTTTGATGATCCATAATAAAAATA